>CM032638.1:16706144-16855504 GCA_019097785.1 Fraxinus excelsior
GATCGATATAATTAATATTATTCAATAGCGGACTTTTAATGAAACCTATGAATTAAATTCGACCCAATTAATCATCATCGTCCAGAGTTTATATTTGGTATCAAATACCTAACAGTTGAAAATGTTATATATTTATACAATAAATATAATATGTGAAAGAAATAATTAATTAAGATAAAGTGTCCAACTGGTAAAAACGTGGAATTTGTGTGGGAGGTCAGGGGTTCGAGCCACACCTCACGCATTATATCAAAAAGTCTTTGATTGGCCCTTGGGGTTTATTGATTCTAATAAAATAATTATTATTTTTTAATTATTTTCGGAATTATTTAATGGGTTAACTAGCCAGTAAAATATGACTGTTTTAACTGCCCAATTTTAATATCCATTACCATAGGCCATTACATCTGCAACTTAATGCTAGATCATGGTGGAAGAAGTTACATCTCTTTATGCCTATATAAACACACTTTTGGGTATTAGAAAACTACAACAAAAACGAAATTGTCTCTTCATATATACAGTAAAATATTATACTCAAATTGTCTTTTCATATTTTCTGGAGTACACTTGAGAGTTCTGAAAACCTTTTGTGATTGCTGCACAATTGGTTTATTTAATCGTTGTATCCTGGAGGTGATTGTCCAACGGAGCTAAGAGGTCGCACAATGTAAGCAGATATCGACGTGGACAGAATTTCGGCTTTAGGAAATACGTTTTGCTCGTCAACGAGACTCGATCTATTGATAAGTTTTTTCTGCACTTTACTATTATTTTATCCAACAATCTAAAGCGAAATTCTACGTTTTTAATGGCTGCAGTAGATATATCTGTTCCTAAGTATTCTGAAAAGCCTGAATTATTTGATGGAAAGAATTTTAAGAGATGGCAAATGAAATTGCGTTTTTATTTGACAACTCTTAAAGTTGTAGATGCTATTGAATCTGATAAACCTGTTTTTGCAATTGCTGATGAGCCTACGGATAATGAAACACTAGATTTAGCTATTTGGGAACGTAATGATTATATGTGCAGAAATTATATTCTGAATTGCTTGACATTGGATTTATATGATGTTTACTGGTCGTGTAAATCTGCTAAAGAATTATGGAAGTCATTAGAAAAGAAATATGCTACTGAAGATGCTGGAACTAAGAAATTTGTTGTGGGAAAATTTCTAGAGTTTAAAATGGATGATATTAGAACGATGGTAAGTCAAGTTGAAGAATTACAAATTATAATTCATGAAATTCTTGCGGAGGGTTATAAGATATGTGAAGGTTTTCAAGTGTCTGCTATAATTGAAAAACTAGCACCTTCTTGGAAAGAGTATAAAAACAATTTGAAGCATAAAAGAAAAGAAATGTCATTAGAGGATTTGATTATCAGAATTAGGATTGAGGAGGACAATAAAATGGCAGAACGTAGGGAGAGACCAGACTTGGGTACAAAGGCCAATCTTATTGAAGGAGGTTCTAATAGTAAGAAAGCTGTTGGAAATTTTACCAAAAGTCAGAATTTTAAGGGCAGATTCGAGGGGAAACCATTCATAGGAAAGAACAATCGGTCTAAGCCTCAATTTAAAAATAAAAATGTTGGTGATTGTTTTGTTTGTGGTAAACCAGGTCACTTTGCAAAGGATTGCCGAAATAGGAAAGGAAAAACTGTGAAGCATCAGGCACATATAGTAGAAGATGGGAATTTTTCTGCTATGGTGACGAAGTTAATCTAGTGAGCAACATGACAGACTGGTGGGTAGATTCTGGAGCTACCAAACACATTTGCTGCACGAGAGGTGCATTTTCTTCATTCACTCCGAATAGTGATGGAGAATGTCTGTTCATGGGGAATGCTTCCTCCTCCAAAATCGAGGGGAATGGAACTGTGACACTTAGATTTACTTCTGGAAATATCCTTAGTTTGGAAGATGTCCTTTATGTACCTGATATAAGGAAAAATCTAGTGTCTGGATCTATTTTAGTCAAAAAGGGATTTAAAATTGTATTTGAGAGTGGTCAAGTTGTAATGTCTAAGGTGGTACTTTTGTTGGGAAAGGGTATGCAGATGAGGGTCTATTTAAATTAAATGTTTCTATGATCAATAATAAAGCTTCTACTTCTTCTGTTTACTTGCTGGATTCTTATGTTTTATGGCATGCTAGACTTGGACACGTGAACATGAATTCTATTAAAAAATTAATGAGATTGGGAAACATTCCTAAAACTGATAAGTTCCCAAATTCAAAATGTGAAACGTGTATTGAATCTAAGTATGCTAGAAAATCATTTCCACATGTTGATAGAACTACTTCAATTTTAAGTTTAATACATTCTGATTTATGTGATTTAAAAGGATATGTAACTCGTGGTGGAAATAAATATTTTTTAACTTTCATTGACGATTACTCCCGTTATTGTTACATTTATCTTCTTAAGAGTAAGGATGAAAGTTATTCAAAATTTATTTCATATAAAACTGAAGTAGAAAATCAGTTAGATAAAACTATTAAGATTTTAAGATCTGATAGGGGAGGAGAATATTCAGGTGAGTTTGATAAATTTTGTGTTGATAACGGTATTATTCATGAAACTACTCTACCATATTCTCCCCAATCTAATGGTGTAGCTGAAAGGAAAAATAGAACTCTAAAGGATATGGTCATTTCAATGCTAAACTCTTTTGGATTACCTTTTAACATGTGGAGGGAAGCACTTCTTACTGCATGTTATATTCTTAACAGAATTCCTAGTAAGAAGAATGATAAATCCCCTTATGAATTGTGTAAAGGTAGAATACCTTCATATAAATATCTTAAAGTGTGGGGGTGTTTAGCTAAGGCTTCTATTCTAGCACCTAAGAGAACTAAACTTGGTCCAAAAACTGTTGATTGTGTGTTCATAGGTTATGCTTTTCATAGTAATGCCTACAGATTTTTAGTAATTGACTCTAAAAATATTTTGATTGATAAGAACACAATTTTTGAAACTAGAGATGCAGAATTTTTTGAAAATAGATTCCCTTTTAAAGAAAAATCTGCAGGACCAAGTAGCTCTCTTAGTGTTCCTCCTAGAGTTAGAGAAGAGCCTATCGATTTAGAAGAAGCTGAAGTTAGGAGGAGCAAAAGACCTAGGACTGCTACTTCTTTTGGTCCTGACTTTCTAACATACTTAGTAGAGGATGATCCTATTACATTTGATGAAGCTATATCTTCACCCGATTCTATATTTTGGAAGGAAGCTATAAATAGTGAATATGATTCCATTATGTCTAATAACACTTGGGAATTAGTAGAGTTGCCTAGAGGATGTAAAACCATTGGGTATAGATGGATTTTTAAGAAAAAATTGAAACCTGATAGTTCAATTGATAAATTTAAAGCAAGACTTGTAGCTAAAGGCTATAAACAAAAAGAAGGAGTTGACTTCTTTGATACATATTCACATGTTACTAGAATTACCTCTATTAGGATGTTAGTTGCAATTGCTTCATTGTATAATCTTATTATACATCAAATGGATGTCAAGACTGCCTTTCTATATGGAGATTTAGAAGAAGAGATTTATATGGATCAACCTGAGGGATTTGTGGTAGAAGGCCTTGATGATAAAGTGTGTAGACTTAAGAAATCTCTTTATGGCCTTAAACAAGTCCCTAAGCAATGGCATGAGAAATTTGATACAGCTTTGATATCTAATGGTTATGTGATAAATGAAGCAGATAAATGTATATATAGCAAATTTGTGGGGGATAGTGGTGTTATAATTTGCTTATATGTGGATGATATGCTTATAATGGGAACTAGTTTAGATGTGATTAATAAGACTAAACAGTTTCTGAAAAAGCACTTCGAAATGAAAGATTTGGGTGTTGCTGATGTTATTCTAGGGATTAAAATAGTAACACATTCCGAAGGAATTACTTTAACCCAATCACATTATGTAGAAAAAGTGCTTAAGAAGTTTAAACAATATAATTGTATTCCCGCTAAAACACCTTATGATGCAAGTCATCATTTGAGAAAACATTCAGGTCCTAGTGTTTCTGCTTTAGAATATGCTAGAGTGATCGGCAGTCTCATGTATCTCATGAACTGTACCAGACCTGATATAGCATATGCCGTCGGTAGACTTAGCAGGTATACTAGTAATCCTAATAATGAACATTGGGATTCTCTCATTCGAGTCTTGAGGTATTTGAGATACACTCTAGACTGGGGAATACATTATACTAAATATCCCGCTGTACTTGAGGGATATTGTGATGCTAATTGGATTTCAGATACTAATGAAACTAAATCTACAAGTGGATATGTTTTTACATTAGCAGGTGGTCTGTATCTTGGAAATCTACTAAGCAAACCTGCATTGCGAGATCCACTATGGAATCAGAGTTCATAGCATTGGATAAGGCAGGTGAAGAGGCTGCATGGTTAAAGAATTTTCTTATGGATGTTCCTTTGTGGTCCAAACCACTTCCAGCTATCTATGTCCATTGTGACAGTCAAGCAGCTATTTCAAGAGCTCAAAATTCATCCTACAATGGAAAGTCTAGACATATTCGTAGGAGGCACAATACTGTGCGTCAGCTGCTTAAGGATGGGGTTATAGCTATTGACTATGTAAAGTCAAGTGATAATATTGCTGACCCATTAACCAAAGGATTAGCTAGAGAGCTAGTTCAGAAAACATCGAGGGGGATGGGGCTAAAGCCTATTACAAATTAGATCACCTATAATGGAAACCCAACCTTGCGATTGGAGATCCCATGGATAAGGTTCAATGGGATAACAAAGTTATTGGAGTGATTTGTGGGGGTACTACATTGAATTTATTTCAAACCCCTCCCCATCAGTAGTACCAACTGTATTGATTAGAGGATGAGCAAATGCTCTTAATGCTTTCTATAGCTGATATTCAGTGGAGTGTTTAAATATAGTGCATCCTTGATAGAAGCACCTATTTGAGTGTGGAAGTGGGGCCGCTTCCTATGAGAATTGAGGCTAATTCTCTAGAGCACTCAAAGAAACCGGGAAAGTTCACGGCCAAAATGAACACAACCGTGAGAACTCGATGATTGTTTTAGAAATCATGTGTGTGTTTTATTGTCTCAGTTTGCAAATCATAATTGTGGAGTTCAAGACATAGTTCACTCTACAGTTAGCAAGCTCGATAGAATATACAAAGCTAAGGTTCAAGTCGATAGACACCTAAGCCTGCGTGATTTCTACCGTACTCCAGAATATTATTTTTATCTATCTTATTTCTTTCACGTGGGAGATTGTTATATATTTATACAATAAATATAATATGTGAAAGAAATAATTAATTAAGATAAAGTGCCCAACTGGTAAAAAATGTGGAATTTGTGTGGGAGGTCAGGGGTTCGAGCCACGCCTCACGCACTATATTAAAAAGTCTTTGATTGGGCCTTGGGCTCTTGGGCTTTATTGATTCTAATAAAATAATTATTATTTTTAATTATTTTCGGAATTGTTTAGTGGGTCAACTAGCCAGTAAAACATAATTATTTTAACTGTCCAGTATTTACAACCCATTACCATTGGCCATTAAAACTGTAATTAAATACTGAATCATGGGGTATGCAGTTATCTCTATTTTCTGGCTATATAAACTCACTTCTGGACTTTAGAAAACTACTACAACAAAAACGAAATTGTCTCTTCATATATACAATAAAATATTATACTCAAATTGTCTTTTTATATTTTCTGGAGTACACTTGAGAGTTCTGAAAACCTTTTGTGATTGCTGCACAATTGGTTTATTTGATCGTTGTATCCTGAAGGTGATTGTCCACGGAGGTCGCAACAGTTATCGACGGGCAATTTCGCTTTAAGACATCGTGCTGTCACGAGACTCGATCTATTGATAAGTTTTTTCTGCACTTTACCATTATTTTATCCAACAACATATATTAACACAATAAAATATTATGCAAGTAAACTCAAAAAAAAAAAATCTACTTTTTAACTATGCATTCTCCTAAAAATACAATTCATTTTTTTTTTTTTTGATATAATGGACACCAAACAGAGGTTTAGTCAAACTTGATTCCTAATGCATGGTTTGTCGAGGAGTTTGAAATTCATGTTAAGCTATCTTCAAAATGAAAAGAGTATTTAGGATAGCTATCGCTTTTCACCGTTCTTGCTTTTCGATAAAGCCACCTTGACTATTTGAAATGGACATTTTTTAAAAAAAAAAAAACGAAGCCAAACGGATTCCAAACTTTCAACATTTTTCATAGAAAATTATATCAATCAAACACAATTAATTATAATTCTCAGTAAAACAATTTTTAGAAAAATCTTTTCCCTATAAAACATTTTCTTTCCACCTATTTTCTACATTGCAATCAAACGGACCCTAATAGTTTCACAAATAATTTTTAACTTTTTTAAAGTTCTAAATATTGAGGCTGCCATCTTGGGAGTTTGCTAAAAGTGTCTTCCTCGAGTTTCTTTGTTGAGTTTAATTGCCACACATGACGATTCCACGTCAACTCGAATTTTTATCTATGTCTCTTTCTCTATTTCAAAAGACATACCCTAGTAGCAATTTACTTCCATCACGCACTTATCCAATTGAAATAAGGTTGGATCCTAACTAGCTTATAACTCCTCATATTGAAATACTTAAATCTTTTACATCTCTTAAATAGATAAGGCTTCAAGTATTCTAATCTTATAAAAAGTGTGCTATTTACCTCTATAAATACAGGTCCCAGTTCATTATTTTACTATGTTTTTTTCATTTAATTTATAGTCTTACACTTATATTTCATCTTTTCGCCAATTTAAGCATCGGAGCGTTTCAGGTGCTGGAGATTTGGTTTGTGAGCATCCTCAAGCTCAAGAATCGACAGGTGACGATTTTTGGTTAACATTATTGGCGTCGTATGTGGGAATCGGTACATTAACCGTGATATTATCACATTCCAAAAGCCACTGAAAAATATGATTTTGGGCAGTTTGTTCTACTGAAAAATAGCGAAAACAGCAGCAACAAGGGGAAAGATGAAAATGCAATAATTGGAAAAGGATTGAAGAGACCCGAGTTGAAAAAATCGGCCATGAAAAATTACTACTTCCAGCTATGGGTTGAATAAACCTATCATGGAAGGGGGCTATAAAAAAAAACATTAAAAAGAGAAGGAAATTTCCAACGGGGAATTTTCAGCGAAAAATCAAAGCAAACGACCAACATAATCAATTATTGATGATGCCAATGGAAGAGAAAAAAATGTCAGACTTACATAATTCCTCTTGCTGGATTTGAAAAATGAAATCGAATTCTTTCATTTAATGGCAGACAAGAAGAAGGAAGCCGACGGTAAGAAATATGATATTAATTCAACAGAGATTCACTGCAA
Organism: Fraxinus excelsior; assembly: GCA_019097785.1. Lineage (NCBI taxonomy): Eukaryota > Viridiplantae > Streptophyta > Magnoliopsida > Lamiales > Oleaceae > Fraxinus > Fraxinus excelsior. Next base: position 16,713,537 of record CM032638.1, read on the forward strand.
CCTCTATCAGGCAAATTCAAACAAAAAAGGAACCATTATGATTCTTGGCATCAAAAGTGAAGCATTTGACAAAAATAAATCGACATGATGCACAAAATGGAGCAAGAAGTAACTAGAGAAAATATATGTGGCCATCGTTTATCCTTTGCAAATGAACCCAAAGGGTTCTGCCCTTTTTTGTTTCAAGTACATGGTATGTTCAATTTCTAGGGCAAGAAGAGGAAGGAGGCACGTCAGTTATGGATTTCTTCTTTCCATTTGAAGTTGAAAAATTGTTAAGTAGTCGCTAAGAAGCTGATTACCTTAACCAACCAAAAACAGAAAGCCAACCCCAATCACTTTGAATGGAGAAACATATTGGGAACTCTTGAAAAATGCCAAACAAGGTCAAAGTTGCTGGGATTTCTTCTATTTCAAGCTTAGGCCACCGACATTTATATTACACAATATACACAAAATCAAGATTATTATTTTCTTTGCATACGTTTATTCTCTTCCATGCATAGTTTATTCTAAAGCTACAAATATGTTCCATATTCATTGTAAACGTAAGAAAAAAATAATCAATAACAATCATTCTTTTCAATTCATCTTCCTTCTCGTATTATGGTATCAGAGGGGTAAGATTAGAAATTCCGCCAACACCAGTTTTCCAGCAAAATTCTCGCCAGCAGCATTTTTTTTCATCCTAGCAACATAATTGTCTGATTCCAGCAAATAAAAAAATAAAATAAATCTTTCAGCTTCTTCCAGTAGCATAATTTTCTGCTTCCTTACTACCCAAACTCGTTCTCAATTGATCAATGACCTCACTTCACAATACTTCTTGACCCCTACTGACTATCCTGATGTTGTCTTCGTACCCAACCTCATCACGGGCGATAACTATGCCACCTAGAAACGTTCAATGCATATGCCCCTTAATTAAAGCCAAAAATAAGCTCGCTTTCATCGATGGTTCTCTAAAAAAACCATCAGATTCTTCAATTGCTACATTATGGGATCGTTGCAATGATATGGTGCTCTCATAGCTCTTTAGTTCGATTGATAAATCTCTACGCCAAAGCTTAATTTTGTCTTCAAAATCATCTAACGTTTGGACCGATTTGGATAATCGTTTCCATCAAAACAATCATCCCCGCCTCTACCGTGATCTTGTAAACCTCAAATAAGGCACCATGTCCATCACCACTTACTACAACACCATCAAGGGTTTTTGGGATGAGCTCGCTGACCTTGTTGAACCGAATCTTTGCACATGTGAAGCCAAAAAGAAAGCTAAAATCACCATCAGCACTGAACAGCTCTTCCAATTCCTCATGGGTCTCAATGATTCCTTCTCTAACATTCGAAGTCAGATCCTTGCCATGAATCCCCTTCACTCCATTGCTTGAGCCTATGCCACCATCCATCAAGAATAAACCCAATGGCTTCTTCAAATTCCCTTGCTGCTCACACCATACACACCTACCATGGCCGTAACTCGTAGCCATAACCCGGGCTACCATAGATCCGGCCCTCGCAGCACTAAAAAGTGCACAAAATATGGCAAGGGTTGGACATCTTGAGCCTGTCTGCTTCGAGAATATTGGGTATTCCCCTCACTAGAACACCAACAGGCCAAAGCAACCACTTCGACCACCAACAATGGCAAACAAGTAGCTGCCAACATATGGTATATGATGTTCAAGCACCTCTGGCTTCAAATGTTATCTCTGGCCTCTATGGTGAAAAATTACCGGAAATTGATGGACTTCCTTTAGCTCGGCGCTAATAGCTTCTCCGGTATCTCTCCCTCGACCTCTAAAACTAAACTACCATGAATTATAGACACTGGGGCTTCGGCCCATTTATCCTTTATCGCCAATTTCTCCATTGCTACTAATGTTTCTCCTTACTCTCAGTCCTTGATTCTACCTACAGGTGCCACATCCCAAGTTACTCATATGGGTCATATTCGCCTTTCTTCTCACTTATCACTTTTTAATGTGCATTTTGTTCCTCAATTTAATTATAATTTAATCTTCGTTAGCCAGCTCATTAAAACATCCGATTGCATTGCGATTTTTTCTTCCTCGCATTGTTTTTTCAGGACCAAATTTTTCAGGATATGATTGACAATTATGATAGTTGTATTAAAGGCAAACATACTCATCTACCTTTTAAATTAGTTGAGAATAAAAGTGATTCCATATTTCATCGTGTTTATTGTGATATTTGGGGTGGTTATTCTACACCATCTAATTCTGGTGCACATTATTGTCTCACTATTGTAGACGATTTTTCTTGTGTTACTTGGGTATACCTAATGCATTTTAATTCTGGCACATTTTCTTATCTCGCCACCTTTATTAAAATAGTCAACACACAATTTAATTGTTATGTCAAACATGTTCGTTCCGATAATGGTCAAGAATTTCTTTCACATCGCATGCAAAAAAAATTTCTTGATCATGGCATCATTTATGAACGAACTTGTATTGAAACACCACAACAAAATGGTATGGCTGAATGATACATCATCATCTCTTAAATGTGGCTCGGTGTCTTCATTTTCATGCCCATTTACCTATTTCCTTTTGGGGCGAATGTATACTTACTGCTGCTTATTTAATCAATCGCACCCCTCTTCCTCTCTCTACCACAAAACTCCTTATGAGCTTCTTTTTCAAAAGAGCCCCACATATGATCATCTTCGTGTGTTTGGATGCCTTTGTTATGCACACACTTTGAAAATCCACTATGATAAATCCTCACCCCGCACCACACCTTGCATCTTTATTGGCTATACTTAGTGTTCTAAAAGGTGAGCCTAGGCGGCCGCCTAAGCGCGCTTGGCGTGAAGCGTGGCCAAAACATCAAGCCAAGTGGGTTAGCTTCATATTTAACGGTCAACGACAATTGTGGACCGCTAAAGCGCGCCTAGGCACAATTATGTGCACCCAACTTTTTTTTTTTTTTTACAATTCTTTGAAGTTAAAAATTATTAAATGTTAATTTCTCCAGTTTGCCCTAATTTAAAATCAAAACAACCATTTGAACCCAAAAGTCAAGTGACCAATCTGAAGTACTAAATTATTAATGAGTGATGCTATAAGTACATAATGGTCTACATAATCACAAGTGGCATTGATCAAAACCTTTGATTCAAAATCTGACATTTCACATCAACCACATGATGATTGCAACATCACATTATGTCATTCATTATGTACATTTATTATGTACACTTAGCATTTTTTATTATTAACTGGGTTGTTAAATTTTATCTACTGATGAGTGATGAATAATTACTTGAATATGCTTTGCTATAAATTATTTAAATTTGAAACTTATATTTTTGTTGGAAACTTTGAAAAAAAATGTATAAAGTTCCTATAAATCTATTTTAAATGTTTAGTAACTATTATTTTTAATTGATTAAAAATTAAAATAAGAAAACGTATTTTTACGCATATGTCTCGCCTAAACCATAGCTCGGCCTCTACGCATCGTCACGCATTACGTCTTTTAGAATATTGGCTATACTCAAACCCCACACATTTATCGTGTTTATGCTCTAAATACAAAAACTATTTTTCTTTCTTGCGATGCACGCTTTGTGGAAGCTGCTACACTTTTCCTACTATTACATCACACTTTGGAACATCGATGTCTCATTTCCCACCTAAAGACCAAGGCTTCCTCGATATGCACCCTCATTTATCATCAACTAACATTGAACTAAGTTTTGACTCCCTTCCCATAACATCAACCCCTCCCGCTATAGCACCTCTCGATCCATTCCTATCCCTCAATTTTGCACTTCCTGCAGATCCCTCGGAAGATCCTTCAGACACCATCCTATCCATATCCACATTAAAAAGGCCTCACCGCACCATCATTCATCCCACATACCTTCAGGATTACGTTTGCTCAGACTTGCCAGCAGAGACTACATGTTCGACACCTACTTCTTTGTCTTTTTCAGGTACGGTTCATTCTTTACCCAATTTCTTCTCATATCGTTTCTTTAGTCCCAAGCATTTTACTTTTCTATCTCATGTCTCGAAAAAATCTAAGACCCTCTTCTCTACTCTCAAGTTGTTCTTGAGCCCCATTGGCAACAAGCAATGGCCTTTGAAATTCAAGCTTTTGAGGCTAACCAAACATGGACCCTTGAAACCCTTCCTCCAGGTAAGAAAGCTATTGGTTGCGAATGGGTCTACAAAACAAAATTGTGTGCGGATGGTTCCATCAAACGCCATAAGGCTCGTTTAGTTGCCAAAGGTTTCACTCAGGTGGAAGGTCTTGATTATCATGATACTTTTGCACATGTGGCTAAACTTGTTACTGTCTGTTGTCTCCTTGCTATAGCTGCAACTAAACATTGGATCATATACCAGTTGGATGTTCATAATGCTTTCCTCCATAACGATCTTGATGAGGAAGTATACATGAGACCCCCACCAAGGTATTGTCATCAGGGAGAGATGCGCGTATACCGTCTTTACAAGTCTCTCTATGATCTCAGACAGACATCTCGGCAATGGTACTCGAAATTATCTTACACTCCCACTCTTACAGGTTTTGGCCAATCCTCCGCTGATCATAGTCCCTTCATACCCAGGGCATGATTTTCACAACTATTCTTATATATGTTGATGGCATTTTGGTGTCTGGGAATGATCTATTTACCACCAGTTCCATAAAATCTCATCTTGCTCATACATTTAAGATTAAAGATCTCGATGATCTCAAGTATTTTCTTGGAATTGAGGTTGCTCGTTCTCCTACTGTCATCTTCATCAATCAACGAAAAAATACTTAGGATATTCTTTCAGACTCTGGCCAACTAAGATCACACCCTGCTTACTTTCCTATGGATCAGCATGTCAAACTTACTAGCTCGGATGGTGACCTTTTGATTGATCCTAGTTCATATCGACGTTTAATTAGTCGATTGATCTACCGGACCGTTTCTCGACTGGATCTCACATTCGTCATTAATGTTCTTAATCAATTCATGCATGCTCCTCTTGTACCTCACCACCTCGCATCTCTCCGTGTCCTTCGCTACTTAAAGACCATTCCTGGTTATGGTACCTTCTTCTCATCCCATACAGCTTTCATCTTTCTGCCTTTGTAATTCTGATTGGGCTAGTTGTCCAATTACACGTCGATCCACCATTGGCTATGTCATCAAGTTAGGTGACATTCCAATTTCTTAGCGCATGAAAAAGCAACCTACTGTCTCTCGCTCTTCTGCTGAGGCTGAATATCGTGCTGTGGCTACCACCACTTATGAGCTTGTTTGGATTCGTCTCATCTTGCATGACCTCACTGTGCCTCACTCTTAGCCTGCTCTTCTTCACAGTGACAACCAAGCTGCTATTCACATAGCTCGAAATCTAATCTTTCATGAATGCACTAAACACATTGAATTGGATTGTCATCTAGTTCATGAAGAAATTCGATCTGGTCTAATCATTCCCTCCTACGTCTTGGCTTCTCAACAACAAGCTGATATTTTTTACTAAGCCCTTGGGACGTAAATTATTTGTTTTCTTCTTATCCAAGTTGGGATTACGGACCTCCATGCTCCAGTTTGAGGGGGAGTATTACACAATATACACGAAATCATGATCATTATTTTCCCTGTATACATTTATTCTCTTCCATGCATAGTTTATACTCATTCCATGTATAGGTTTATTCTACAGCTGCAAATATGTCCATATTGATTGTAAACGTAAGAAAAATTAATCAATAACAATCATTCTTTTCAATTAATCTTCCTTTTCTTATTAATTTATGGCATAGTCTAGGTGTTGTTAAATTATATACAAAAGCCTCAAAGTCATAAATGAAGGAATTCCCATGGTTGATATTTCTCAAGGATACAAATGTGCTCGATCTAATGCTCAACTCAAAATTCTCTCATTGTATGGCCGCATTAACCACATATTTTTTCTACAACCTCCTATTAAGGCAGTTTAGGTAGCCTTGCGTTTACCATCTCCAGCAAAGGCCATTGAACCAGTAAGCTGCACTAACCGATAGCCAGTAATATTATAGTTATCGCCGGTCTATGGCCTAGCTTTGGTCCAATGTATAGACATTAAATGTTGATGGAAATAATACCTCGTTCAAACCGAAATGGTTGTACATTTCAGCTATTTGCAGGCAGGGTAGCAGGCTTTTACAAAATGATTTTTTCATTTTTGTGCAACTATACTTTTCTCCGGACGTCTACAGATTCAGCAGGTCACCTACTCATTCGCTGGACTTTCTTGGCCTCATGACTCTTCTATTCTATTTGGAGATAAGTGGAATTGGGCCAACATATTCATTATTGGGGAAATTAGGCCAGTACGGCCTAAAATCCATAAAATTGAATATTACGTTCAAACTCCCCCAAATAGTAAATTATACGCTCAAAATGCCCAAAAGCCATCGCCTCACTTCATCGTCCCCTAAATTGAAACCAAATCTGGATACCGTCGGCATCTCCAAAGCCATCGCCTGCCTTCACAATGGTGAGACAACATCGCCACACCCATCTCCACCTCCGGCCGGCACCCCCATTCAGACCATGGAATCACACAGGAGAGAAGAAGAGTTTTGTGGATCCTCTGTAGCCTTTTAGCTTCCTTAAAAGTAGATTTTCTCTCTCTATAATCTTTCACCGAACCCACAGTCCCATACTCTATATTATGTATATACAAAAGAGGATTGTATCACATATTTTTTTTCGTGACTCCCGAGAGTATCGTGCAATGCAATCAACCCCGTATTTATAGAATTGCTGCTGTTTTTGAGTTTTAACACATACCCATTTGAGGGAAAGGTATTTGGACGAAATGGGGAGTGATTGTTCTTCGGTTGTTGCAGAGGAATTGCATGTTCTTGCTATTGATGATTGCCTTGTTGATCGGAAGGTCATTGAGCGGTTATTGAAGATTTCGAGCTGCAAAGGTTTGGAGTTTTTGTTAATATTAATTCAGGGTTTTGATTTGGGTTTCTGATTTGTGGTTTTTGGTTGCTGAAAATAATGGAAAATTGAAATTGTGATTTACAGTTACTGCTGTGGAAAGTGGGAGAAAGGTTCTGCAGTATCTGGGATTGGATGGAGAGAAAAGCTCTGCTGGATTTGATGTATGTAAAAACTGGATTTTCCTGCTATAATTTCTTGGTCAAAATATTCATGGGTTGTTGGGCAAATTGAAGAAGATGAAGTTTTGGCACCATTTCATTTTATTTAAAATTTTGTGATTCAGAATCTAGTTTTCCATAGAGTAATAATGGTGAAAAGTTAATGGGTTTTGATTTTCTGATTTTGTTTGAAAAGAATTCAATTGGTTTTGTGAAAATGATTAACCTGGTATCTATGATGACTAATTTTAAGGCTTGTTTCTCAAAAACATTCGCAGTGGCCGCCTAAGAACTTTCGCCTTCGTCGGGCTTGAGAGTTTATGCTGCTTCAATCCTTACTATTGGTGTTGTCAATATTTCTGGGTCTTTTTGAATTTTGTCACATTTTTTTTAAGTGTTTGTCATTTTTTTTATCCCTTTTTGAATCTGTGTAACTCTTTTTAATTTATGTCACTTTTTAAATTCGTCACTTTTTTTTTTAATTTTTGTCACTTTTTTGAATTTTTACCACTTTTTTTAGTGTTTGTCATTTTTTTTTAGTCGCCTTCTTGGAATTTCTATCATCTTTTTAATAATAAACATCATTTTTTAATAAAAGTGAGATTGTATGGCACTTTTCTTAATGTTTGTCACTTTTTAAAAAAAAAAATTCGTCACTTTTTTTGAATTTTGTCACTTTTGAATGTTTGTCACTTTTTAATTTATATAGCTTCTTTTAATTTGTGCTACTTTTTTTGAATTCGTCACTTTTTTGAAATTTGTCACTGATTATTTTAAGAACATGATTAATGGTGTTGCACAAATGGATGATGTTATTTTGATATTTGTTACTTTCTTTTGAGTTTTGTCACTTTTTTGAATTTGTGTCACTTTTTTAAAAAAGTAAAAAAAGTGACAATTTTATATAAAAAAAGTGATATTGTTTCACTTTTTCATTTTACACAGTATTTTTTACTTTCTAAAAATCTTTCATATGATTTTTCAAAACATCCCTAATTTTAAGGGTATTTTTGTAAGTACCCCTTCATTATTCCTGGGCCATGTCACTCATTTTTAGACAAAAGTATTTGGGCCCATAAGATAATTTCATATGCTGGTACGGATTCCTTTTTATTGGGCCATTTCAATTATGAAAGGGAAATTATAAAAAATCAGGGGTTTAAAAAATCAGGTTCAAAGTTTAATTATTTAAAAATCAGGTATTTTATTTTACATATAAAATCCTAAATTTATCCAAACCTAAAATCCATTTCTCTCAACTCTCTCTCTCGACCGCCTCCAATTCTCACTCGTTCCCCTTCCCCTCTCCCTCCCCCTCGTAGACGGGCTCAAAGCCACCTTGACCCAGCTGGTTTACTTCAGAGAAGAAATTGGTGGCAATTTGTAGCTTCTGGAGATTGGAAAACAAGTTGGAAGATTCTTTGGGCCCTCACTTGCCGCAGCAGACAACTCTAAATGTCGGAAAATAGTCATATGGAGGCATCAAAAAGACTGACAGAGATGAATTCCCTAATATTGGTATCCATATTTAATCTGAATTTTTAACCCAATTACATGGGAGTTCAGTAGTACATATTTGCTATTTAGCCTATTCTATGGATTTTCTTTGGGCAGCTTTGTACCAACAAGATTTGCTATTCAGCCTATTCTTCGGATTTTGGTTTTATGGCTAAAAATATAATCCGTGACCTTAAAATTTGGTAATCTATGACTCAAAATATAATCCGTAACCAACATTTTTTTATCTGTGACCTAAAAATTATATAATTTATGACCGTAAAAAAATTTGTGACCGATTAATTTGAAAATCTGTGATGTGTGACCTATAAATTTTGATCTTTGACAAACTAATTTTGAAATCTGTGACCTCGAAATAATATGTGACGTACAAATTTTTTTATCTGTGACCTAGAAATAATTCGTGACGTACAATTTTTTTGATCTGTGACTTCGAAATAATGCGATATGTGACCAGTAAATAAATATGTGACTTATAATTATGAATCTGTGACCATTAATCACAAATTGTGACTTTATTATCTTTATTTAATAAATATTTTTAATTAATTAAATTCATACATGATTTTTGAAATTTTAAACTATTTACCTTACTTTTGAATTGAGGTAAATAATATACCTTAAATATGAATTTTTCCCATTATGAAAAAGTTGGGTTATAGTAATTTGGGCCACATAACTCTTTAGCATGTCTAGGCTTAATTATAACTCTGATTAGGCTCGCTAGAATTATTTCCACTCCTATATATATATCTTTCATGGTACAGTTAGTTGCCATTTGAATTTGATCGGGTTTAAAATTCGTTATCTTCACATGGAACTATATTTGAGAAATTATTTTCTTTAAGTCGACACATCTTATGGATTCGTTTTTCTACTTTGGCTGCTACAATTGCTTCAGGGTCGCATATTTGAGAAATATAATTTGATGCTTCTCCATGCCACCATTTATTTCCATATTGAGCAGTATAATAGCAAGATTTTTGCATGAAGTGACTTGTCCAATATGTAGGGATGTAGCCAGGTAGGCAAAAATACGGGGAGTGGAGGGGGGCGGGCCCCCCTCCCGGGGGTTCGGGGGCTTCGCCCCCGAATTTTTTTTTTTTAACTAAGAGAATTGAAAACGACAATTTTGAGTACCAAAATAGTATTGAAATTCAATGTTCGATTCAATCACTACTGACTATTCTACTACTTAATTCTTAAATTCAAATATTCAATAACTAACACAATTACACAAACTAATAGCAACCACTCTACTTAATTCTTAAATTCAAATATTCAAGAACAAGTAAACATACATTATGCATAAATCAAGTTGGGAATTGAGTTTTAATTAGTTGAGTTTGGGAATTGGTAACTTAGGTTTTGGATTGGATTTGGGATATTGATTTATTTAAGTAACTATTAGATCTTTTGTTTAGATTTAAGATTTTTGTATGATTGAATTTTAAAATGTAAGTTATTTACTCAATATTTATTAACGGAAAAAATAAAAAATTTCAAAATTTTGGGGCGAGTCAAAATCTTGGGGGGGGGGGCGAAACTGAAAAATATATTACAAATTAACTAGGAATAGTGTACCGCGGACATTTCTCAACCATATATATGATGGGAAAAGCTGTGGTTTATCTTTTGTTGACTTGCAAAGATAATTTTGATTCTCTTGATTAATTAAGATAATGATGCAGTATAAGAAAAAACTGAAGCTATTCAGAATTCTGAGGACATAAACGAGGTGTTCGGTAGAATGCTTGGATGAAAGTTGTTGAACTTATGAACAATCAGCTCTAAGTTTAGTGCCTGTGTTGCCTTCACTGCCATGTATATTAAAAATGGACATTGGTCCATGCCTAATGTTAAGAAACAAACAAGATTTCAGAATCGTTCTGATACCACTTGTTGTGAAACCAACCACCGGATTGATATGTTGAAATTATATGACACTATAATGAAATATTTGATCGCAAGTAAAAGAATAAAAGAAGACAAGAAAAATATGGCAGAAGAATTAAGAGATTTTATTGCACCAATAATAATGGAGAAATATACAATTGACCATTAAATTTTAGTAATATCTTTTTTCACATTATGAAATTATATAGAAGAGCCTAATATTTATAGGGAACATGTAGGGGATGTCAGCGCCTTGGACGTTCTGGCCAATTTTCTTTTTTTGTTCCAAGTTGGTTTGTCTATCCCGAACTCTTTTTCAAGTCTAATACCAATTTCCAACTCCCAATATGCTTCCAAAATAGAATTTCAACTTAATATATGACTCCAATAGATGAGATTCTTCTTCAAATTTGAAACATGTCGAACATGGCAAAGTGTTCTAATTGTTTAATCCAGTAGCTTTAATCTGACCATACCAGTTTCAGTAACCTGACAAGATGTGTTGTCTCCCATAACCACGACATATTCGAAAACGGTTTCATATGTAGTAAATAAGTCCTTATTAGGACATGTATAAAACACACAAGCTAAATCCTGAATCCAATCCACCTCTGGTTTAGACTCGATGTCAAAAATAGCCAAGAGATCTCTCTCACTTACAATGTTCTCTGTGAGGTCTAATTCACCTGAAGTCTCTGATTGCTTCCCATATCAACTTGCAGCCAACCTACCTTTCTTTATTCTGCAATTCGTAGCAATCCTTTGTCAAATGTCCATTCTTCTTGTAGAAGTTATAAACCTGATTACTGAACTTAGATTTCGATTAGCCCCTTGTAGAACCACAATGAGCAAAAAGGCCTTCATCATGACCTCTGCAACTAGATGCTTCATCTTATCTTTTGAAAACAAAGCATCATACACATCCTCTATGATGAGAGTATCACTATACAAGATCGTGTCTCTAAATGAAGAAAATGAAGCGAGCAACGAACACGATATGATCAAGGCCAAATCTTCATCATCATAATTTACTTCCAAAATTTTCAAATCAGCGACGATTTCTTTAAATACAGCCGGTGATCTTCCCATGATCCTCTTTCTGCCATTCAATAAAAGTATAAACGCTGCTTGAGGTGCAACTGGCTTGTCAAACTTTTAGTCATGCACAATTGCTCCAATTTCAACATAAAGCAGCTGATAAACTTTCTTTCAAAATGTTCTGAAAAATGGTGTTTGATAGATGAAGATAAATGTGAGGAACTGCTTTCTTATCCTTCCGTAATTTCTCCTCCGAGCTCAAAATTGTGGGTATCTTGTCAATTCCCAACAACGCATAATCCAAATCCAGTTTTGCGAGTACTGCACGTATCTTAACCTGTCATAGTGAAAATCTAGTGCTCCGATCCAAAAGCGGAATGTCATACTTCATGAAAGCAATCACAAACAAAAAACCTTAAACAAATCAAACCATGCGCTCTTGTGGAACGACGGAATCTGGCTTTGATACCACTGTTGGGAAACAAACAAAATACTAGAATCGCTCTGATACCACTTGTGAAATTAATCACCAGATTGAGATGTTGAAGTATATGACATTATAATGAATATTTGATCATAAATAAAAGAAGACAAGAAAAATATAGTAGATGAATTAGGAGATTTTATTGCATCAACAATAATGGAGAAATATACAATTGATCATAAAACTCTAGTATTCTCTTTTCTCACATTATGAAAATGTATAGAAAACTCTAATATTTATAGGGAACATGTAGGGGACGTCTAAACCCTCCAAGTACAGTTTTTGATAAAGTAGGATGCCAAAAACTGAGTCCAAAATGAAAAATGAGAAAAAAACGTGAAAAATCGGAACCTATATAGGTGGCGCTGGGAGCCCCCAGCTCCGAGCGTTCTGTCGAGTTTTTTTTTTGTTCCAAGTTGGTTTCTCCATCCTGAACTCTTCTTCAAGTCTTATACCAATTTTCAACTCCCAATGAGTTTCCAAAATAGAATTTCAACTTGACATATGACTCCAATAGCATTCCAAATTGAATTCTTCTTTACATGTATTTCAATTAGAATTCTTTAATTACTTCAAGAAGGAATTCAGATCACACTCAAATCCTAACACCTAACTTATGGAAAATGCCGAGGTTGTACCCTATTGATTATCATTATAACTCATGATTTTCTTATTATTGAAGGGGAACCTTAGCTTGTGGTTTTCTTATTATCGGAGGCAAGCTCTAGCTTGTGGTTTTCTTATTATCGAAGGCAAGCCATAGCTTGTTGTTTTCTCATTATCGAAGGCGAGCCCCAACTCATGGATTTCTTATTAATCAGAAGTCTTGCCCACGAGCAAGCACTCAAAGCCTTGTCCCGTGCAAGCACCTCAAAGCTTTGCTCATGAGCAAGCACTCAAAGTCTTGCCCCAAGTAAGCACACCAAAACCTTGCCTACGATCAATCACCCAAAATCTTGCCCATGAGCAAGCACTCGAAGCCTTAAACATGAGCAAGCAACTTAGAGCCTTGTCCTGTGCAAGCATCCTTACAAATACTTCGTGCTTTCAAACAAAAATTAATCCTAAAAATCATCAAGTAAAAGGATCGATCTTATAAACCCAAAGCTTTCTTTCTAGATCTGTGTTCTAGGGCCTATCAACACTCTCTTCACTCGACCTGAAGCAATCAACACTCAACCCGAGCAATCTGCATCTCATCTTCGAGCCTCGAGCATTCTAAGCAACATCCTCAAGTCCTGAACAGGGAACAAGGGCCAATGATATGGTCATTTCTTTTATCAACCCTGAACAAAAATGCTCGAGGTTGTTTTCGGTCATCTTAGGAGTTTGCTCAAGGTGTCATCCTTGAGTTTCTTTGTTGGCCTTAATTGCCATACTTGACAATTTCACGTCACTCCCTTTTCTCTATTTAAAAGACATACCATGGTAGGACTCTACTTCCATCATACACTTATCCAACTGCAATAAGAATGTATCCTAAGTAGCTTATAACTCCTCATATTGAAATACTTAAGTCTTTTACATCTCTTAAATAGATAAGACTTCGAGTATCATAATTCTATAAAGAGTGTGCTACTTATCTTTATAAATATAGGTCCCAGTCATTATTCAACTATGCTTTTACATTCAATTTATAGTCTTACACTTGTATTTCCCTTTTTCGCTAATTTAAACATTGGATTGTTTCAGGTGCTGGAGATTTGGTTCGTGATCATCATCAATCCTCAAGTTCGAGAATCAACATGTGACGATTTTTGGTAACATTGGAATGTATTTATTCTTACCTAGGTTTGGTACCATGCACGTGATAGGGTTGAACGATGTGAAATGAATATAATTTACTAATTTCTAGATTAATCAATAATTTTTTTATATATATAATTTGCATAAATAAGAAAAAAGTCAATATAATTATGTTAAAAAAAATAAAATATCTGTTATATATACTATCATTTTTACTAATTCTCTGCTGCTACTAACTGTAACTGTACTGGACGTTGAAAGCACCAAGAAAAGGTAAGATTAAGATTTCAAAGATTTAAACTTGTAGTTCGAAGTGTCTATCAGAGGTGAGAATTCATGAATAATGTGGAGACATGAATGAACTCGATAATTATATGTCAAGCGGAGCACAATATTATCATGCACCCATATTGTAGGCATAGTTAGTGTAGTTGTAGAGATGTAAAAATAAGACACGCTGTCTTTAAAATTGAGTGGGTTGTGTCAAGTTCTAGAAAAATTAAGCAAAATGGAAAATAAAACTTGTTGGAAAGTCTAACTCGAAAAACCTAAGAGACAAGTTGGAGAGGATAGGATGTCAAATGACAGGTAAATTGGACCAGCAAAAGTGTCTGTTCAAGCCTGGTGTGGTGGAATCATGCTCGTTACTTTAGAAAAAAAAAAAAGACCTTTTTTATGCTACTCAATCTCACATCATAATGGGTTTTGACAAACGGTCAGGGCCACATGAGCACTGGACTAATTGGTGGTTGGGGGCATGGAGTGACTGGGTCCATGTGGCCCTATCACTTTAGCAAAACATTCCCACTACTTGCCTTTTTTGTGAAAAACGTCCATACATTTGACCATTGGATTGAACGTCCATGCGCAAATCACTCTCGTCATCTCATTCAATTCAATTGCTCCGTCAAATGATCGTGTGCAATCCACTCATGTAATTCAATCAAGACACTAATTAATTATCTTTTTTCAAAAATTCAATGTTTGATATGTTGAAACAAAATTCGAGATTTGCAGCTCATCACAAATGTCATTTTTGGGTGATATCGATTTTTTCAAAAATTGAGAAAAAGCACCCCCGAAACTTCGAAGTTTGACAAGCTGAAGCAAAATTCGAAATTTGCCTACACAAATCTTAAGTTTTGGATGACATCTTGAATTTTTCAAAAAGTTCAGTAAAAATCATTCAAGAACATCTGAGATCTCCGTGGTGAAGCAGAATTCAAGATTTGCAACTCAACATAAATCTTGAGCTTTGGGTAACATCTAAAATTTTGCAAAAAATTGAGTAAAAAGCATAAAACCAAAATAAAACCTTATACAAATATCTTAATTATTCAAAAACCATTTATATAAATATACATTTTTATTCAAATGAAAAAAAAAAAAAAAGGCATCAAATATATACAATCCGGTTGAGAGAAGCACTTTCCTACACGGCTACACAGGGCCATACTAGACCGTGTTTTAAAAATAAAAAAAAAAAATCAAAATCTTTATGTTCCAAAACACTCGTATTACCAAAAATTATCACACACGAGAAAAAAAGGAAAAAAAAAAAAAAAAAATCTGAACAACTTATTACAACTCATTCCAACAAAAAGAGAGAAAAAAAAATATATAAATAAAAAAAAAAAATTAACGAACCTCAAAACTCAGCCCGAGTTAGATTCTGTGTGCTGACACTGTATCCTCCGAGTTAAGCAACTCTTCCCAATCAATTTCCTCATCCTCCGAGTCCTTCGCCCTCAACACCTCAAGAATTCTCGTCGCCTTCTCCCTCCCCCGCTCGTTCCCCATTGCCTCCACCTTTTTCAACACTTCCTCCGCCCCCGCCTCCTTCGCCAACCCCTTGAACCTCAATCCGCCATAGCTCAGCCCATACAACGCTGCCACGCAACTCTCCCGAGTCGACTCGGATTCAAACTCGTCTTGGCTCAGCTTACTCACTAAACACTCCACCCCACCACTATCCAGCATTGCTGTCCTTCCTTCCACACTGGCAGCTAAGTTACATAGAGTTAAAAGGACCCGACTCGTCATGTGACCTGATTTCATCATGCCCAATAAAATCTGGACCGCCCCGAGTTTGATCATTTTGACCCGATTGCTCTGCACTAAAGAAAGGTGATACAAAGCCAAAGCCGAGTCGTGGCGAGTCCGCTCCGAGTCGGATCGGAGGGCATGGAGAAGCGGTGGCAACGCACCCAAAACACCAATGGCAGTTTTGTTCTGATTATCGAGGGATAAACTGAAGAGTACACCGGCTGCATGGTCTTGACCCTCAGGGAATCCTCCCCTTAGAACATCAATCACCGGTGGAACAATCCCAGACCGTAGGATCTTCACCTTGTTTTGTTTCTCCAGAGACAGATTCACCAACACCGCCACTGCATTCACTTGCAACGATGAATATCTCGAGGTAATCAATGATTTGAGGGCTGAGAGTAATCTCGGAGTACAAAGATAGAGTCGGGTTTCCTCCTTGGTGCGAGTCAGTTTTCGAAGTGAAATTAAAGCCTCTTCCTGTTCAGAAACCTCACAACTTCTCAATTTCATAATGAATTCTTCATCTTCCAGTGAGTTAGAATTTAAGATTTCCATATCTGAGGATGAGGATGATGAATAACAAGCGGGTCGAGTTTTTAGCGGTAAGGGAGTGAGGATCCCGTTTCTGGGCGTCACCGATTCTTCCGAACTAGTTACCGACACCTGACTTGGTGTCCGAGTTAACTCAGTTCCGTCATCCGCACTATTGTGGTGAATTAATGTACTGACGAGTTTTTCGGCTGAGTAAAAATCAATAGGTTTAGGTGGGTCGATGAGATGGGTCCGGCACCAATTGAAGATGGTGGATTTCAGGGCGAGATTTGGTATGATGGTGGAGAAATCGGGGCTGGAACCATCGGCCAATTTGGGATTGAAGGAGAGTGAAACGCAAGCATGAACACAATTCCGTTCAAAAGTGTGGCCGGAGGATACTATAACAGGATCCGCCATTAAAGCACCTGATATTGTACACAGAAACTCGTCTGGAATAGATGGGCATTGCTTTTTGAGGAGGAATAGCGGGGATGGTGACTTGTGAAAGTAAATTTTCCACCTCTGCTTCCCAGTCCCCATTTCTCCTTTCTCAAATTATCAGTGATTATTGGGTTTGCCCATATGATTGAATTTATTGATAATAAACTGACAGATGAAGATTTTGAGGAAAGGATAATCCGTGGAATTAGGGATTTTGATCATGATTTTGACTGGGAGAATATCATGGAGAACACTCGGTCGAGGTCGAGGACGTTGTGTATTTAGCAGAAAAGATGAAGACGATGACGAAGGAGATGAAAATAGTATAAATTAACGAATAAATGAAAGATTTATGTGTCTTTGCTGAATTCTTATTGCTCTTTTCCTTTTTGGAATTATGGGAATTTGGACAATTTCTCTATGATGCAAAGGGAACAAAAAAGAAACAAAAATACACTCTCTACGTCCTATTTATATAGACTTATTTTTTTTTATTTTATTGTCCCAATTATATAGTATTCTTTCTTTATTAAAAATATTTTTTTGTTCGTTTATTAGAATACCCTTATTTCTTTACTACTTTCAATAATAATTTACGACCAGTATTGATAATTAAATGAGGGAAAAATAAGAAAATTTTTGGCAAAAATTGATTTTTCAATAATATTAAATAAAATTTCTTAATTCGTGTGAAAAAATAAAATAAGTCTATATAAATGAGGCGGGAGGAGTATACCGTTTTTTGCTTAGTTTGATATTAGTGCACTTTTAAGTTTTAACTTAATATAACAATGTTCTTTTAATCATTAGTAGTATTAAAATATTTATTTTACTTTTTAATAATAAGTAATATTATTAAATATTTGTTTATGACAATGTATTCACTATAATTATTTTATATTTAAAAAATCAACATTTATTAAATTTCAAAAGAATAACATAGTCCATGCAATAGAAAAAAGTTCAAGAGTATCTTACACTTGCAATTATTCGATTTTTTGATTATCCATTTTCATATAATAAGAAACAATATCAAAAAAACTTTGAATGATCTTTCATGTGAACTATGGAAGTAAGTTGCTTTACCATTGGAAAGTTAATAAATCTATGATATAAAATAAATTGCCTTAATTAATTAATATTAAAATCGAATTTAACAATAGATTGAGTAGAAAAGCTAAAAGCATAAGAGTAATTATATTCGTTCCACAAATTTAATTATTTCACCATGTTTCTAACAATTCTTCATCGATCTTATATTCAATTTTTCATTAATCAGCACATTAAATTCTTGATAATGAATTCTATCAAAAATATCTTGCATGTATGCCTAGAAATGTGGAAAAATAATTTATCATACTTTTAGATTTATTATTATTTTTTTTAAAAAAATGACAGACAAATAGTTCACTTTACGTCCTTCCAATGTACTTTTTGGATGAAAATTGTTTTTAGAAACAAAATGTGCTAACAAATAGAATGATATTTTCACGAATAGTGAGTTGAAAAGTGTCCAATTTTTAAATTTAATACTAAACTGTCTATTATACCTTTAATAAAAAAAAAGGACATTTGAATCTCTACGTATTCTCGACATTTGAATCATGTTTTATATTTCAACAGTACACACGTCAATTCACAATATTAAACGTTCTCGACATTTGAATCACATTTTATATTTCAAAAGTACACATGTCAAATCACAATATTAAATGTTCTTGATATTTCAAAATGTCGTTCTCGACATATTAAATGTCTAGAAGGACATTTCATTCCAAACATGATATTTCTCAGCACTTGAAATGTTGTTCTCGATATTTTCTGTGTCAATACAAAAAATAGCATTAATTGTGATTTGACATCTTGTCATTTGCAATAAATGAAGCAAGTTATGTGTCAAGATTTCATTGGCCAATATTTTTTTGCAAAAATGTCCATTTTATTGTCCTTGAATGAAATCATAAATTGTTGACCATGGGTATTTTTGTCTAAAATATATCAAAATGGCCATTTTTGCAAGGATTTTTGAAAGTTGCCATTTTTGCCAGTGGCTAGAGAAAAGTGGACATTTCTTACAATTTTCACTTACTTATTTATATTCACTTATATATATTATAATTAGCAAGTATGGATGACTTTAATTATAATTAAAAATATAGTATAACAAATAAAAATGGTAGTATGAAATAATGAATGTAATTTAAAAGCAGAATCCGAGAAATTACTATTTCGATGCTTATCAAAATGTGTTGCAAGATTGTACGATTTCTTTTATGATTCAATTTTTTTTTTTTCATTCTTATTAAATGCCAGAAACAAGTTGTGATGCTTTAATAATCAGAAATGGAGCTTCATAATCAACTTCAATGAGATATTAAAGGTGTCAAAATGTTAGTTACCACCAAGATTCGAGTTACCTAATACGGGGCGTTGCCGTGAGCTAGCTTTCCCTTGGAGTAGGGTCATTCCAAGAATAATTGCAGCGACTTAGCCTGTATTTAAAAATAAAAAATAAAAGACGATTTAAACAAAAAATAAAATAAAATTGAGAGTATACAGGTCTAGAGTGACTCAAGCACTAGTGTTAGGCATAACAAGTGTGTCATACATATAACCTCAAAAATCAATTTGACTGTAAAAAATAAAGGGAAAATTACAGTTACTGTACCGAATCTTTCAGTTTGTTTCAAACTTCACCTAGATCTTTCACTCGCGTCACACAGAATTTCAAATCTTTCAAAAATTCGCAACTGGAATCTAAATACCATCCATTTGACAGTTAGTTGACTAGAATAGTAGAATTTGACCAAATGTAATAAAGGGTAAAATGGTAACTTTACAATTTTAATATACTAAAATAAAAAATTAAATAAACAAAAGAGAAAACAAATAAAAGGGTGTTGTTATCTCCTTCACAAACCCCAACCTACCCTATCCCAACCCCAACCCCATTCCCATTCCCATTCCCATTCCCCACTCTTGTAAATGTCACAACCACATCCACTTGTCGCTGCACCCGATGTTGGCATCATTGTCGCCTCAAAGGTCGACACCACAACAATGGCAAAACCTCAAAATCAAAGGTCGGTGGTTGTTCAATTTGGCTAATGATGGTGCCGACGTTGGGTGGTGATGGCAGGTGATGGTGGTTGTGATGATTTCAATGGCAGGTGATGGTGGTTGTGATGATTTCAAGGGTGTGGTGGGAAAAGGTGTGTGGAGGAGAGAAGAAATAGATGCATAGAAACTTCTTATGTTTTTTTTTTTTTACCTTTTGTTTATTTAATTTTTTTATTGAAATTGTAGAGTTACTATTTTGTCATTTTTATATTTAGTCAAATTCTACTATTCTGGTTAACTAAAGATTCATCTATTTGGACTCCAAGTGCTAATTTTTTAAAAGTTTGAGATCTTGTGTAACACAAAAAAAAAATTTTGGATAAAATCTGAGACATAATGAAAGGATTGTTATTGTGATTGCAATTCTCCCATGTAAGAATTAGGATGTGACCCAAATTCTATTTCGAAGAATATTTGGAAATTCCATTTGAAATCTATATGGGAATTCTATTCGAAGTTTGTTTGGGAGATCTAGTTCGAATTCAATTTAGGAGTTCAATTGGAAGTTTGGAATTTGTGTTGAACTTGAAAAAGATTCAAAGGAGTCTGGATTGTAATTGGAGAAGGAAATGTCGAATTGGCCCTCGCGATGCCTTGATCCCACTCGAGCCTACAAAACAGGAGCTCTGCGCTCGCTTACTGCGAGGCGGCCACTCGAGCAATCAGCCATCACTTGTCATGTGCAAGAATTGAGATAGGGTTTTAATTCCAATTTTTGGTAGGTTTTTGATTCATATTTCATCCTAAATATTTCATTATTGGGTTTACCCATTGTATTGAAATTTTACATTATATTAGACTTTTCATTTTATTCATAGTGTTAGAATTCTTAGTGTGTGTATATGTGTGTGTGTGTGTGTGTGTGTGTGGAACACATATTGAATTAATCCTTGCATTCTATACAATAATTTGTAATCCTCCATTATTGATATTGATAAATTCTCATCTTCTGCTTGTGGTATAATTTTACC
The DNA here is from genome assembly GCA_019097785.1 of Fraxinus excelsior. Lineage (NCBI taxonomy): Eukaryota > Viridiplantae > Streptophyta > Magnoliopsida > Lamiales > Oleaceae > Fraxinus > Fraxinus excelsior. The sequence continues at coordinate 16,734,468 of CM032638.1, forward strand.
ACGTAAATTTTGTATTATTGTTTGATTTTCATATTCTCACATTACACATGTTCCTTTATTTACTAACATCCAAACATAAATCTAGAGACTAATGCTTTTTTGAACTTGAAGACTCAAAGTAGTGTTGATATGAGATCCATAAGGAGGATTTTGCCGGAGACCGAAGATGACAATTAAGGAAGGTTTTGCCTGAGACCAAAATTCATAAGTTCAGCTTATAAGTCAAATAAGTTGAAAATCTCAACTTATAAGTCGAACTTATGAATTTTGATAGACTCGGTAAAACATCATAAAGCAACTTTTTTGAGATGATCGATATAATAAAATATAAATATACTATAAGAAAAAGTTAGTCAGAATTAAGGCCAAAAGTAGTTGGGGGAAAAAGGGCTCTGACTCTTTTGCCATAATTATTGCTTTATAGCTTAATTGCTAAGGCAGTTGCTCCAGTGAGATATTTGTAGGCTGGACTTCGCTTTTTGTAGTTACTTTTTGCGTTTGCTATTATATTACAAAATCAACCTAAGAAATTCTGAGTGTCGTTAGATAAGTTCTAGGTTTGTTTGATAGCAAGGACGAAAAGAAAATGAATTTTAGAAAAAATAATTGTCTAAAAATTATTTTACAGGGAATTGTTAGTTCAGTGTATTTGATTAATATAATTTTACACTCGAAAAATTTTTAAATTTTGTGTTCGTTTGACTTTGTTTTATATGAAAATTGTCCATTAAAGTGATAATTTTTTTCCACAATTGGTTATAAAATTTGTTTCCATCGCCAAAAAGAAATTTTTTTTCTTAAAAAAATCAAAATTTTCATCAAAATTTAGTATTCGTTTGACTTTGTTTTATATGAAAATTGTTCATTAAAGTGAATTTTTTTTCATAATTGATTATGAAATTTGTTTCTTTTGTTAAAAAAAAAAGTCAAAATTGATTTTTCCACCTAAAAAGTAAAAAAATCATTTCCCTCCACGCCTAGAAATAGGCGCGTGGAGGTAGCATCAAACATCCTTAAACATGGAAAAAGGAATTTGAATTCCATTTTCCATGAAAAAAAGGTGTTATCAAACACATCCTAAAACTTTTCATTGCGTTTATTACGTTATTTAGATTGATATTCTAATATCACTAATGTTAGATAATATTATTTTTTACAATTTTTCTTGAAAAAAAAAAAAGTTGAAGTCTCGAATAAAAAATAACTATTTTTTCTTTGAATTCACGTGTAAAATATTTTATTGTGAGAATGTATAATAAAAATTAAGTTTGAAAAAAAAAGTTTTAAATTTACCTTTTAATTTACAATTTTTAACAATTTTTTTTTTTTAAGAAAGATCAAATATGCTCAGAAGGATCCTCCATTGAACTTTGATTTGTCAAAAAGAGTAGCTTAGCATTATTGGAAATTTGCTTTTTAACACTCCTGAGTGAAATTTTGTGCAATTTTTTTTTTATTAATATTTTTTATTTTATAGAAATGGATTTGGGAGTTGGGAGTGGTCCATAATAATAAAGTAGGAAAGGAAACACCTGAGAGAGCATTTGTGCTTTACAACTTTATGAAAGAAGAAAGATTATATTCTTTCTTTACAAATTGGCATTCAAACTTTTTGTTTGCTGCAAATTATTATGGCCCAATTCAATTGTCTTCTAATACAATTATTTGTCATCACCATGCCATGTTTCTGGGTTAGGTCAAATCACTCTAATTTTCCCTTTCAATTAGTTAGTTGTGATAATACATTGATTATCATTTTGTCTCAAACCATAATTAAAGGTGATGGTGTCTTTTAATTGGTGACTTTCAATAGTTTCCTAGATTGTAATCAAAAGAATGTTTGGTATAATACAAAAATAAGTACACAAACACTATCTAACAACTTTAAGTTATAAAAATTCTCCTATTTTATTTGTCTTTAGATGGGCTATATAATATGTAGGTAGAGTTAAATTTGTATACAAATTAATATTTGGTATCAATTTAATTGTATAAAAAACAAAATAAATATAATTTAGTAACCAATAAAAAATAAAATATACTTACAATGCTACCTTAATAGTCCGAATTGCACATTTGAAAAGATGAGGAAGATCACCTTCATTTTCTTGAAATTATTGGTGCAAATAAATATGTGTTTCTATTCGTGTTTTAATATTACCCAAGTCATATGATGTTCCCGGTCTTACATAAGGTTTCTCATAATAGTTCATACTTTTGTAACTGCTAATAAAGGGTTGGTGCTATGAACAAGTCCTAGGCTATAATGGACAATACTGGTATTGATATCGCTGTGCATTCTATTATTAAAGTAAATTAAAAAAGTCGATCTCTACTAATGTCTCGTCTCGCTCATAACATATTAGTTTCATACATTTTGAACTCGAGAAAAAGTTAAATTTATATAGTTCAAATCAAAGTACAAATTAGACCCTCTATAACTTTCTCGATTATATATTTATTTCAAATGTAAAATTTAATTAATTTGAAGTAACTGAAAGCAACAATTTGAGACATGTATCGATCACTCCAATTAGGAAAAAAATAATAAGTACACGATAGAAATATTTTTGAAAGTGCTTTCCACTGCCATCCGTACTTGAAATAATGGAGAATCTTCACCTCAGTCTTGTATGAAGACCAAAGAAATATTTAATGAGTATAATAGAATTTAATTTGAAAAAACGAGTGTCAATATATATTAAAGACAAAAATATGTTTAAAGATATGAATGTAAAATGTAAATTTTTTCCTCTTTATTTTATGCGTTCGTATGTTTATTTTGTACCAAAATGTACTCATTATGCTCATATTTTGATTTAGGTGACAATTATATGGATATGACGTAATATGGAAGAAACAAGTGAAAATCGATCAAAATGGAAGAAAGTGAAAGTGTGGGGGAAATGATTTAGACTTATTGCATTTCAATTTTGAGTGAGTTTAATTTCAATACTTTGTGCATGATTTTTCAGGAAAATGAGTTGAGAGTTAAACGATTGTTTTTGGTTGTGTATGCTATTTGCTAGAATTAATTAGGCCGTTGAAGAACTCATAACATGATTGAATGAATAATCCTCCAACTTAGAGTTTATTAGTGGAGTTATTTTTTTTAAGATGCTAGTAACGAAATTCTGTAGACAAAAGTCGATGAGATTTTTGAGCCTTTAGATTGATACATCCATAACGGTCTCATTATTCTTTTCCATGTGTGATATTCTTCCATTGTTTTGTTTCTCTAGCACTTGCCTTAATTCTCTTCAAGATCATATTGACATATGCATGCACGAACACGATTAAGGTCATCTTTGTTACATAAATGAGTTTCATTAGCCAAATAGCTGATCCCGTGATTGAATTTTTCATTGTTGAGCCCCTTTGAGCCTTATTGTCTTTTCTTTGTATAAACTCACATTACAAGCTTTAAACTGAAAAAACAATGTCTTTACCCAAGCCTTAGAGTTAGTTGAGTATTGTTGAATGTCATGAGAAGTGTGGGCATGCAAGAAAATAAGTGTGGGGGTATCAAGATTTATAGTAGTGCTATTATTGGTGAATTAGAACAAATTTTCTATGTCAATTTAGGGAGTTCCAGTATTGATATATAATTTGAAGTTTACATAGTACAAGAAAAACACAAGAAGAAGAATGAAAAAAATGAATGATTGAAGAAAAACAAAAGCAAAGAAAGAAAAAGAAAATAAGCGATGAATGAGAGTGATTTTAATGTGAAAAATATCTATATTCATAACTCTTCCTACATCTTAAGAAAGAGTTTGATTTGTGTGGGATATATGCAAAAATGATGAAGTTATCATATGGAGTAGTTGGTTTACATGTCTTATGTATATGTTAGAGTTAAGTCTATTTATTTTCACTCCACTAGTTTCAACGACTCTTGAGTCACATACCCAAATATTTCTCACATTGACCATAAGCTACATTACAACATTTGAAAAGTCCTTATGATTCTTGTAAAGAATGTGATCTAAATAGTGGCGAATGAGAAGATATACAAGCATATGGTAGAACATTTCCATTGGAATGAATTTGAGCGAAACACTTACCCTTTTAAACACATGTGAGTTGAGTGCTTATATCTGTGAGAGTCTACATGTTTAGTTTACTCCATCTGCATATGAAAATGCTTACTAATTGATCATGAGTTATGTGGAATGTTTATTCGTGATATCTTATGTGTTTTGAAAAAACCTGATGGTTCTATGGTCTTGACATTATGACATGATGTTTTTAGAGAATTAAATTTGAGTTTTGCCCGAGAACGAACAAAAGTTAAGTGTTTGGGAATTTGATAGGAATGTAAAATACATATTTTTTCCTACTTATTTTATGCTCTCATATGTTTATTTTGTACCAAAATGTACTCATTACGCTCATATTTTGATTTATGTGGCAATTCTAAAGATATGACGTAATATGGAAGAAACAAGTGAAAATGATCAAAATGGAAGAAAGTGAAAGTTCAGGGACTGAACAGAAAATACTTTAAACTTGTTTCCAACCTTGTGATGAAGACTCGAGAGCGTTAGATGTCAATTGGATGAAGAAATGAGTCAAATGGATGAAATATAGCCAAAACATGATCACAAATCAGCTTTCAAGCTGAAAAGTTTCGCCTGATTTCAGCCTCAAATTGAGACCAGTTTTGGACATGGAAAACGATTGATTTTGAAGATAGTCTCTGAAGAAAAGTTGTATCCATTTGAGTTATCTTTCCAATGCAACTTAAATCAGCTTAATCGGACATCATGAAAGAAAGTTATGGCCAAAACACGGTGTAAGGCGTGCACCCTCGTCTGTAGCAGAGGCGCGCGTCTCATACTAAGAATGCCTCAACTGAGGCTGCCCATATAACTATAAGATCCACCTATTTTTATTGTTTAATTTATATTTTCAATATTGAATATTTTTCTATGCATAAGTTTATGATTGTCATGTTTGATTGCTAAGAGATCTATTAGATTTTCACATATTGCAATTTATAGCTAAGTTAAATCTCAAATACGTAATTGTTTGAATAATTTAACTTGTGAAGCACTAGGATTTAATAATTTTCTGTGATAGAAGTTATTGAATATTAAAAAGAATGTTTAAATAGATTGAATGCAACCGCTTGTGTTTGTATTATCTAGTTCATCAATTTATTTATTGTTTAAAACTGTTATTAAATTGAATCTTTAGTGCTGGTCGGAAATTATTTGATAATTAGGGTTAATTAGAAAACTTGTTTCTGATTAACTAAAATTAATGAGAAATAGGAATTTATTCCAACGATAAATATTGTGAATGTGAATTGATTATTCTTTGTGGATTGATGAATGGTAATAAATCTCCAATGGTGGAAGTTGACTTTGACCAAGAATCGTTTCATTGATTTAATAGAACTCGTGAATTTACATTGTTATTTGTTATAAGATTGATTTCATTATAAACATAACCCCACAATCGTTATACGAAACATAAATTGTTGAATTGCACACTTTTCGTGGGATGGACCCTTACTTTCATTGCTACATTAGTTTTAGAGGTTTATGAACTATTTTTAGGTGCCTACGATAGCACACCAAATTTTGGTGCCGTTGTCGATGAGTAGTGTTAATTTATTTTTGTACTTTTTAATTGTTTATTTTATTTTTGAAAAAGAAAAAAAAATCATAATTTTCTAGGTTTAGGTATTTTATTGTTTTTAGAAATTTTAGTATAGAATTTTATTTGTCTTTCTTAATTTAGTTTTTTTAATTTATTTTCATATGTTCTGTCTCTTTATGCCTGCAACTCGATCTTTTAATCAAAGTGATTTATAGTACGATCCAGAAATTGAGAGAACTTTGCGCAGGTTAAGGAGTAACATCCAACAAAATCTTGAAGAAAGCAATCTCAATCCCAACAATCCATTTGCAAGTGATTTTGAGTTTGAATGAGAAAGAATCATGACCGAAAATAGGACATTGAAGGAGCTTGCAGCCCCTACATTGAATCAACAACATTTATGCATAATTTTTCCTATTTTAGATGCTACTACTACATTTGAACTTAAATCTGGACTAATACACTTTTTGCCTACTTTTCATGGTCTTGCAGGTGAAAATTCTCATAAACATTTTTAAGAGTTTCATGTGGTCTGCATGAGTATGAAACCCACTGGAATTACTGAAGAACATATTAAAGTGAGTCTTTTCATTTTCTCTGAAAGATTTCGCTAATGATTGACTCTACTATCTACCATCGGGAAGCATTACCAAATGGGATGGAATGAAGAGATTATTTCTAGAGAAATATTTTCCAGCTTCAAGGGTAGCAAATATTAGGAAAGAAAATTGTGGTGTCGGACAAGATCACAGGGAATCTGTACATATGAGCGGTTCAAGAAATTGTGTGTAAGTTGTCCCCATCATCAGATCAGTGAGAAACTTCTCATCCAATACTTTTATGAAGGTCTTCAACCCACAGAAAGGAGAATGATGACGCTGCACGTGAAGGATCTTTGGTTGATAAAACTCTTGAAGGAGCGAGGAATTTAATTGCAAACATGGCAGTCAATTCTCAACAATTTGGCGCTAGATTTGATCCACCTTCTAAACAAGTTAACGAGGTAAATGTCTCATTCATTGAACAAAAAATAGCGAATCTAACTACTCTTGTTCATCAAATGGCCACAGGTAATGTATAGACATCGAATGTTTGTGGAATTTGTTCAGTAATAGGACATCCAACTGATGCATATCCAATTCTTCAAGAAGAACCCATGGAACAAGTTAATGCAGCGGGTGGTTTTCCTGGACAACTACAGAGGAATTATGACCATTTTTCGAAGACATATAACTCAGGATGGAGGGATCATCCCAATCTTAGCTATGAAAATTCGCAATCGAATCAACATATTGCTTAAAATCGCCTAAACTTTCAACAATATAGGCAGCCATACTCGCCTAGACAATAACATGGCCAATCTTCTAACTCTGAAATGTCTTTAGAAGATATTGCCAAATCTATTGCAACTAACACTTTACAATTTCAACAGGAGACCAATGCCAGCATTCAATATTTGGAGAATCAAATGGGTCAAATGGCTAGCGTGATCAGTCGACTGGAGTCACAAAGTTCGGAAAAGCTACCCTCTCAAACAGTAGTAAATCCAAGGAAGAACATAAGTGCAATTATATTGAGGAATGGAAAGGAAGTGGAAACTCCAGTAAATGAAGTTCCTACATCGTTAGAACAAGACAAGGAGAAAGACATGGACATCACTGTGGAAAAGAGTAACATAACTGAGGATGATGCACCAAAACGTAAGTTTCCTCTACTATCTGATTATAAACCAATAGCTTCATTCCCTCAGGCTTTGGTAAAATCTAGGAAAAATGATCCAAATAGGGAGCTTTATGAAACTTTTCAAAAATGTGAGGTAAACATCCCCTTGTTAGATGCTATTAAACAAATACCCCGTTATGCTAAATTTTTAAAAGAATTGTGTACTATGAAGAGAAAGCAGAAACTGAAGGGGTCTGAAGTGAAAGTTGGAAAAAACGTATCTACATTCATTTAAAGGAAACTTCCTACAAAATGCAAAGACTCAGGTATGTTTACTATCTTTTGCATGATAGGGAACACCGGATTTGAGAAAGTCATGTTAGATTTAGGAGCTTCTATAAATGTCACGTCGTATTTCATTTATGCTTCTTTGAAACTTGGCCCCTTAACTGAAACTGGTGTGGTAATTCAATTAGTTGATAGATAAAATGCTTACCCAAAGGGCGTGATTGAGGATGTTCTTGTACAAGTTAATGACTTGATTTTTCCTGTTGACTTTTATGAGCTTGATATGGAAAACAGTGACCAAACTAGCTTTATCTTATTAGGAAGACCATTCTTAAAAACATCTAAAACTAAAATTGATGTTCATAGTGGTACATTGACCATGAAATTTGATGATGAGGTAATTACATTTAATATATATAATGCCATGAAATTTCATGTTGATGATAATGCTGTATATTCTCTCAATGTAATTGATCTAGCACGTGATGTTTTTGAACTTGATGGGAATGATGAATTGGAGATCGCTATTCGTGAGAGTGTAGAGAAAGAGAGTGATGAATTAACGTTGAATCACAGTTTGCGAGAAGCTGTTGATATGTTGAACACTCATCCAAGGTCACAACAAGTAGGTAAGGGTTTATATGTTAATTTGCGTGTTTCTAATAAAAAGCCTCTACCTTCTGTTGTGCAGGCCCTTGTTCTGGATTTGAAGCCTCTCCCTAATCACCGTAAATATGTATTCCTTGAAGATGACAAAACATTGCCAGTGATAATTTCCAACGAACTGACTACATTGCAAGAAGAAAAATTGTTGTAGGTCCTCAAGGAGCATCGAACAGCCATTGGTTGGACAATTGCATACATCAAGAGAATCAGTCCATCCACTTGCATGCATCGCATTTTGCTTGAAGAAGGAGAAAAGTCTTCCCGTCAAACTCAACGAAGATTGAACCCACCCATGATGGATGTTGTGAAGAAAAAGGTCCCAAGCTTTTGGAAGTTGGGATAATTTATCCTATTTTTGATAGCAGTTGGGTCAGTCCAGTTTAAGTGGTTCCTAAGGAGACGGGAATAACTGTGGTGAAGAATCAAAATGATGAATTGGTTACCACCCGTGTTCAAAATGGGTATAGGGTTTGTATAGACTATATGAAATTAAATGTTGTGACTCGAAAAGCTCACTTTCCTTTACCATTTATTGATCAAATACTTGAAAGGTTAGATGTCGTTCTTACTATAGTTTTCTTGATGGTTATTCAGGTTATTTCCAGATTGCAATTGTCCCAGAAAATCAAGAAAAGACAACTTTCACATGTCCATTTGGAACATTTGCATATTGTCGCATGTCATTTGGTCTTTGTAATGCTCCAGCTACTTTTCAATGATATATGATAAGTATATTTTCAGATTATGTTGAGCATATCATAGTGGTTTTTATGGATAATTTTACAATCTATGGGGATTCATTTGAAAATTGTTTGCATAACCTTGAGTTAATCCTTAAAAGATGTATGGAAACTAATCTTGTATTGAATTCTGAAAAGTGTCACTTTATGGTAGAAAAAGGTATAGTTCTAGAGCATGTTGTCTCATCTAAGGGCGTTTAAGTAGATAAAGCTAAAATTGATATTATCCAATCTCAACCTTACCTCGCTAATGTGCGGGATGTTCGCTCTTTTCTTAGACATGCAGGTTTTTATTGCAGGTTTATCAAGGACTTCTCCAAAATTGCTTTGCCCCTATGCAAATTGTTACAAACGGACATGGCTTTTGAATTTGATGAGGCATACAAAATGGCATTTGATAAGTTGAAAGAACTGTTTACTTTTGTACCAATCATTCAACCCCCTAATTGGAACTTCCCATTTGAAATCATGTATAATGCAAGCAACTTTGCAGTAGGAGCAGTGTTGGGTCAAAGAACTGGAAAAGCATCTCATGTCATCTATTATGCATCCAGAACTCTAAATGATGCCTAGAGAAACTACACCACAACTGAAAAAGAACTCTTGGGTATTGTTTTTGCTTTAGAAAAATTCCTCCTTATTTACTGGGTACTAAAGTGATTATTTACTTTGATCATGCAGCTTTGCGTTATTTGATGACAAAGAAAGAGACGAAACCAAGACTAATACAATGGATACTTCTCCTGAGTGAATTCAACTTGGAAATCAAAGATAAAATGAGAACATAAATAGTGTTGTAGATCATTTGAGCCGTTTAACTAACGTGGATGCTGAACTCCAATTGTAGAAAACCTTTTCTGATGAGCAATTATTTTCTGCAAGCATAATTTTACCATGGTATGTAGACATTGTAAACTTTTTGTTTGTTAACACTCTACCTTCTGATTTGTCTAAGGCTCGAAGAGATAAGCTAAAGAGTGATGCAAAATATTGTGTATGAGACGATCCATACTTGTGGAAGAATTGTGCAGATCAGGTGATTAGAAGGTGTGTTCCTGAAAATGAGATTACTTCCAATCTTACCTTCTGTCATTCTTATGGTTGTGGAGGACACTTTGGAACAAAACGAATAGCAAGAAAAATGTTTGAATGTGGTTTCTATTGGCCATCATTGTTTCGAGACACCTACTCTTTTCGTAAGTTATCCGAAAACTGTCAAAAAATAGGTAATATATCTTAAAAGACTGAAATATCACAACCTACCATACTTGTTTGTGAAATCTTTGATTTTTGGCGCATTGATTTCATTGGACCATTTTCTGTCTCTTTCGATTTTACTTATATTTTGCTTGCTGTATATTATGTTTCGAAATGGGTAGAAGCCAAAGCCACCAAGAATGATGATTCTAAAGTTGTTACAGATTTTATCAAGTCTAATATATTCTCCAGATTTGAGATTCCAAGAGCTCTCATTAACGATCGTGGAACGAACTGTGGAAGCTCTATTGAGGAAATACCATGTCACCCACAATGTGTCAACTGCATATCATCCACAAACTAATGGTTAGGCGGAGGTGTCAAATCGGGAAATCAAATCCATTATTGAGAAAACGGTTTGCCTGAATAGAAAAGATGGGAGCTTGCACTTAGATGAAGCTTTATGGGTATACAGAACTGCATACAAGACACCCATTGATATGTCACCTTATCGGTTAGTGTTTGGGAAACCATGTCATCTTCCAGTGGAGTTAGAACACAAAGCTTACTGGGCCGTCAAGAGTTTCAACCTGAAGATGAATGAGAGTGTGGAACACAGAAAGTTACAATTTCAAGAGCTGGAAGAAATTCTCAATGACGCATATGAGAGTGCAAAAATTTACAAGGAGAAAACAAATGCTTTCCATGACAAAATGATCTCTAGGAAAGAATTTGAAGTTGGTTAAAAGGTCCTACTATACCAATCGGGGCTTTGTCTGTTTCCAGGTAAATTGTGTTCCCGTTGGATTGGACTTTTTGTTATTACTAATGTCTTTCCTCATAGTGCAGTAGAAGTTCAAAGTCTGGAAACTTCAAAAATATTCAAGGTAAATGGTCATAGACTGAAACCTTTCTATGAAGGTCTTCAGGTGGAGGACGTGACATAATTAGATCTCGAAGACCCATTCTATGCCGGTTGAAGAAAAAACAATTAGTCAAGCTTAAGACAATAAACTGAGGCGCTACTTGGGAGGCAACTCAAGGGGAGTTCGTTCCTTTATTTATTTTTATTTTTTTTGTTTTGTTTTTCGCATTCCATTTCTTATTTTAGTTATATTTGTCATTTTCTTTGCATTGGACCTTATATTGGGGACAATGTAAGTTTTAAGTGTGGGGGAGGGGATTTAGACTTATTGAATTTTAATTTTGAGTGAGTTTAATTTCAATACTTTTTGCATGATTTTTCAAGAAAATGAGTTGGTAGTTAAATGATTGTTTTTAGTTGTATATGCTATTTGCTAGAATTAATTAGGCCGTTGAAAAACTCATAACATGATTGAGTGAATAATCCTCCAACTTAGAGTTTATTAGTGGAGTTATTTTATTTAAGGATTGTGGTAACTAAATTTCGTAGACAAAAGCCGTGAGATTTTTGAGCCTTTAGACTGATACATTCATAACAGTCTTATTATTCTTTTTCATGTGTGATATTATTCCATTGTTTTGTTTCTCTAGAACTTACCTTGATTCTTTTCAAGATCACATTGACACTTGCATGCACGAACATGATTAAGGCCATCTTTGTTACGTAAATGAGCTTCATTAGCCAAATAGCCGACTATGTGATTAAATTTCCATTGTTGAGCCCCTTCGAGCCTTATTGCCTTTTGTTTGTATAAACTCATATTACAAGCTTTAAATTGGAAAAATAATGTCTTTATCCAAGTCTTAGAGTTAATGGAGTATTGTTGAATGTCATGAGAAGTGTGGGCATGCAAGAAAATAAGTGTAGGGGTATCAAGATTTATAGTAGTGTTATTATTGGTGAATTAGAACAAATTTTCTATGTCAATTTAGGGAGTTTCAGTATTGATATATAATTTGAAGTTTACATAGTGTAAGAAAAACACAAGAAGAAGAAGGAAAAAAATGAATGATTGAAGAAAAAGAAAAGAAAAGAAAGAAAAAGAAAATAAGTGATGAATGAGAGTGATTTTAATATGAAAAAGATCTATATTCATAACTCTTCCTACATCTCAAGAAAGAGTTTGATTTGTGTGGGATAGATGCAAAAATGATGAAGCTATCATATGGAGTGGTTGGTTTACATGTCTTATGTATATGTTTGAACTAAGTCTATTTATCTTCACTCCACTAGTTTCGACGACTCTTGAGTCATATACCCAAATATTTCTCACATTGACCATAAGCCACATTACAACATTTGAAAAGTCCTTATGATTCTTGTAAAGAATGTGATCTAAATAGTGGTGAATGAGAAGATATGCAAGCATATGGTAGAACATTTCCATTGGAATGAATTTGAGCGAAACACTTACCCTTTTAAACACATGTCAGTTAAGTGCTTATATCCGTGAGGGTCTACACGTTTAGTTTACTCCATCTTCATATGAAAATGCTTGCTAATTGATTATGAGTTGTGTGAAATGTTTATTCGTGATATCTTATGTGTTTTGAAAAAGCCTGATGGTTCTATGGTCTGACATTATGACTTGGTGTTTTTAGGGAATTAAATTTGAGTTTTGTCCGATAACGAACAAAAGTTAAGTGTGGGAATTTGATAGGAATGTAAAATACATATTTTTTCCTCCTTATTTTATGCACTCATATGTTTATTTTGTGCCAAAATGTACTCATTACGCTCATATTTTGATTTATGTGGCAATTCTATAGATATGACGTAATATGGAAGAAACAAGTAAAAAATGATCAAAATGAAAGAAAGTGAAAGTTCAGGAACTGAAGAGAAAATACTCTAAACTTGTTTCCAACCTTGTGACGAAAACTCGAGAGTGTTAGAGGTCAATTGGATAAAGAAAAGAGTCAAAGGGATGAAATATAGCCAAAACATGATCACAAATCAGCTTTCAAGCTGAAAAGTCTCGCACTGATTTTCAGCCTCAGATTGAGACCAGTTTTGGACATGAAAAATGATTGATTTTGAAGATGTACTCTGAAGAAAAGTTGTATTACTTTGAGGAAATAAAGTTATGGCCGAAACACGGTGTAAGGCGCGCGCCCTCGTCTGTAGCATAGACACGCGCCTCATACTAGGAATGCCTCGACTGAGGCTACCCATATCCTTAAGGCGCGCATCCTAGCTAACACTAGGCGCGCGCTCCAGGCCAAATCGTGGAAAAATCTCTAGTTTCCTAATTTATGTCAAACTCTTATGGAAACAACTTCTTTCTCGACTTTTCAACCCTAAATACAGGCCAGAACGTACCAGAACGCCTCCAAATTATTTTCTCTCTATTTTTTTAGATCTATCATGTTGAACTAACTCTTGGTGTTTGATTGAAGGATATCGAAGTCTTGGAAAATATTATAACTGTGAGATCCACTTATTTTCATTGTTTAATTTATATTTTTAGTATTGAATATTCTTCTATACATAATTTTATGATTACCATGTTTGATTGCTAAGAGATCTACTAGTTTTTCACATATTGCAATCTATAGTTAAGTTAAATCTCAAATACGTAATTGTTTGAATAATTTAACTTGTGAAGTACTAGGATTTGATAATTTTCTGCGTTAGAGGTTATTGAATCTTAAAAAGAATATTTAAATGGATTGAATGCAACCGCTAGTGTCTATATTATCTAGTTCATCGATTTCTCTATTATTTAAAACTGTTATTAAATTGAATCTTTAGCGCTGGTCTGAGATTATTTGATAATTAAGGTTAATTAGAACGTTGGTTTCTGATGAACTAAAATTAAGGAGATATATGAATTTATTCTAACGATGAATATTGTGAATGTGAATTGATTATTATTTGTGGATTGATGAATTGTTATAAATTTTCAATGATGGAAGTTGACTTTGATCAAGACTCGTTTAATTGATTTAATAGAATTCGTTAATTTACATTGTTATTTGTTATAAGATTGATTTCGTTATAAACAAAAACCCCCAATCGTATACAAAACATAAATTGTTGAATTGCACACTATTTGTGGGATCGACCCTTACTTCTATTGCTACATTAGTTTTAGAGGTTTAAAGATTATTTTTGGGTGCCTACGACAGCACACCATTTGACATATTAGAAAATAAAATGCATACATTTCACTCATCGTAAGTCAAAACAACTTAATTTTGAAATTAGTGACAAATTAGTTATCTCGTTTCTATATATAAAATATCAAAATTCCAATACTTTTATAATTTCATTCAACATTTACGTAAAAAAACAAATTCATTCCACAACATTGTTTTGGGGAATATGTGAAAAACTACGGTGACTACGATTTTTAAGCTTCTACACTCTCCAATTTACTTAAAGGACATTTCAACGTCTGAGCACCAAATTGTATAATTGACTATAAAGACTTAACAATTATATTCAAATGCTCTATCACAATGGAAATATCAGATGTCGCAAAATACTATAGTTGATCATACATAGAGTATAAGATATGCTAAATATTTACTATTCAAATTAAAATCTTGAAAATAAATTGCAATAATTTGTGCTATGACGATTAAGTTCATCTAATGTAACATGTTTAATAACAATAGATTCTTTATAAGAGTCAACCTATCATCATCAAGATATAATGCTACAAAATATAGATACCAATTTTCGCCAGCTCAACATATAGGATTAAAAGCTAAAGAAATACTGCATCTGCTGCTCATGAGGAATAACTTTAATTCATCTTTCATCGTACCAAACACCGTAATACAGCTAGCCTTTTGGTCGAATCTTCAAAAGTTTGACAAGAAGAAACTGAATAAATTATTTTCGTTCATAGAAGATCATTACGAGCCTCTTCTTACGTAAATTACGTGGTGTAATGATACTATTGGGTTTTTTGATACCCAATAAATCCGAGCGATGATGTTAAACCAATTTTCTAGTTGGATTAGATTTCATAGGCCTCGGCCGATGATTGAAATGAAATGTTGACACCACATTGAACGAACCACTCCAACAATATAAGTGGGCCATTGGAAGTAACCTAATTAATTAGAGCTGCTCATGGTCCAGCCCAAACACCTTGGATGACTTTGTTGGTTGGAGGCCCATTTATTGTGACTTATTGGGCCACTTAATGTTTGACCTAAAAGACTACTTTGCTTGGCTTATAAGTGGGTCGGTTTTAGTTGTCTTGCCCTAGTGTGAAAAAGAGTTGGAGCCGTCCTTGCTTTGAGAATTAAGATAAAAACGGTTTTGCCTATTGCTTTGTGCATTTTCTTGCTTTGTGCTTGAGAGATCCTTTTGTTCTTCTTCTCTACCTAGCCTTAGTGGCTCTTCTTGTGGCTGTAATCTTTTCATCCAGTCCTTTGTGGGCTGAAATCTGGAGCAACCGAGTTCGGATTGGGAAGTGTTTGGTTTGGGATCGATTTGGTTGATTGTGGTGTAGATTGTGATTAATTGAGCCTGGTTCTTGGTGTTATTGGAGGCACAAATCACAACATATGGTATCAGAGCTTGGTTGGTGATTATTTCCGGCCAAAAACTGTCCAAGAAAGCAGCAGAAACCGGCAGAAAACTGAAGCAGAAAATCGTCCAGAATTTTCCCAATTTTTCGAACCTGCAAATTCGATTTCCAGAAAATCCGTGGATTTTCTGGACAAACGGTGACCACCAGCGTGTTCAGCAGGTCGAGGTGGTGCTGGGTGGCCGGCGCGTGAAGCCCACGCGCAGAGGACGGTGGTGGCGCGTGACGGCGCGTGGAGCGTCTTCTGGCGACGACTTCTTTAGGCAGTTTGTTAAGCTCAATTTTGTGAACGTATTGATATTTTTTGTTTATTGTTTTAGGTTACGAAGAAAAAGTTGGACGGATTTGCCCCTGCGTTCGTAAGTCAATTTTCGTTCGGTTGGTTGCTGCAGTTGCTGAAAACTTTAGGGCGAACAGTAGTGGCCCTAAAAGTGTTAAAATTATATCCCTCGTAATTTACGGACTCACATAGGTCCGCTCTGGTAAATTGGCTTATCCCGTTTAAATTTCAGCATTAGCGCGTCATCGTGTGGGGTGACAATAGGATTGGGGTTACCGTGAAGGGGTAACCATTGCTTGTGCTAGAATTTTAGGAATTTTTTGCTCTATTTGAAGTATTGATTTTGATTGCAAGTTGGTAATTTATTTTTGTGCCGTAATTGTTGTTTAGTCACTGTGTGAGACTGCATTACTTGGAAATTTTGAATTTTTTGTTTATATACCTTCATGTTGCATTGATTATCTTGTTAGAACACCTGGTCTTGACCCGTTCAAACATTCCCTTGATCTGAGATTTTGAGTCTCACGAAAACCTGGGAATCTAGTACGGTGTATATTACTACCTTAGGATTACTCTGTGTGACCTATTTGTGCATTTCTTGGTTGTTCTATTTTTCAAGATGACTTCACGTTTCGAAGTTGGAATTTTCAATGGAAATGGTGACTTTTCTATTTAGCAACAGAAAATGAAAGGTATTTTGGTTCAACAAAAAGTTTCAAAAGCCATAGACGGCAAATTTCTCGAAAATTTTACAGAAGCACAAAAGGAAGAATATGATGAATTTGCATACACTTCAATTATTTTACACTTGTCTGACACTGTTTTGAGAAAAGTTGGAAGACTTGATTCTACGAAAGAACTTTGGAAAAAGTTGGAGGATTTATATTTGCTCAAATCTACTCCTAATAAATTGTACTTGCTTGAAAGATTTTTCAGTTTCAAAATGGATTCTTCAAAAGATTTGGATGACGATTTTGATGTGTTTAACAAACTTGTTCAAGATATTGTTAACTGTGGTGAGTCGGTGTCTGAAACTTACAAAGCTATCATTTTGCTAAATGCTATACCTGATACTTATCGTGAAGTCAAAAATGTTATTAAGTATGGTAGAGACACCTTGACGCCTGAAATTGTCATTGACTCACTTAGAAGTAAGGAGATGGAGATGAGAGCTGAAAAACATGATAAGGAAAGTGGTGAGTTGCATATGATGAGGAGTAGAATGAAATTTAAGCAAATGAGTTTGGGTAGAGATCAAAACAGTGGTGATTCGAGTAGCGACTCGAGTGATGATGATGGTAAGAAGAAGAGCAAGAAGTGGGACAAGTCTGGTGGTAGACGGTGTTACAGTTGTGGTAAGTCTGGACACTTCATTAGGGACTGTCCCAAAAGGAAGGATAGGCAGAATGGTAAGATGAGAGGTGATGTGAATCTGGATATAGGGTCGAGTGATGACCCTAGTGAGGTTTACTGAGTGTAACCCTAGTTACTGCTGTTGCATCCGTGTGTAATCCTTTTCTGCATGTGTGTGATTACTTAATTCTGTTGCGTGGTTATATGTTACATTTTCAAATTGTTTGATATGTGCATTAGCATGTTTTAAGTGATCTTATTACTGTGTGTAATTGTTTGCATGAATTGTGGGTTTTTTGTGATGCATTTGCAGTGTGTTGTGTGTCTTATGGTAAGGTGGAGTATAGATGTCTAGGGGTACATTGGTTGTACCGTGGGATGTAGAGTGTGACATTTGGATCACGGTGGAGAGGTGATCAAATGTTGGAATCCTTTATCTGTGAAGAGACCCTGATCAGGTGGAGTGCAAGTGAGGCACTTCTATCACTTCTGTTAGGTGGAGATCCATTATCCACGTAGGTTGGAGAAGTGATGTGTTGATAGATGATTATCCCGAGAGCTTAGGATCTATAGAGACTTACCGTTAGACATGTTTGTTTAAGTGATTAGTCTAGTGAGCATGGAGGACGATGATGTGAGATATGTGTTCTCGAGGTGAGTGAGCAACACGGAATGGGATAGGATAAGTGTGGTGAGATCTGTGTGAGGTCATTTATGCATTTGTTGCATATGTGTTGGTCGTTGATTAACTTGTTAATCTGTTGTTCTGTGTGAACGTGTGTGATAAGATCTCTGTGTTATCCTATATGATATCTCCGTCGCATGTTTTATTTGCTCTTGATTGATTGCTATGCTTATCTGTTTCTACTTGGGTGTTCTTGACCTTAGCCCTGGTAAGTATATGGAACATGTATGATATGTGTTTCAGGTGGAGACACGAGGTAAGGTCTGTGATGCCAATTTTATTGGTTACCTTGGTTGTACAAGTATAAACTGTGTATTTTGGTTGCTTGCAGATTTATTGGGATCAAGGTGGAGATTTGTTGGGTTTTTTGATACCCAATAAATTCGAGCGATGATGTTAAACCGATTTTCTAGTTGGATTAGATTTCATAGGCCTCGGCCGATGATTGAAATGAAATGTTGACACCACATTGAACGAACCACTCCGACAATATAAGTG
Source organism: Fraxinus excelsior (assembly GCA_019097785.1). Lineage (NCBI taxonomy): Eukaryota > Viridiplantae > Streptophyta > Magnoliopsida > Lamiales > Oleaceae > Fraxinus > Fraxinus excelsior. Next base: position 16,752,921 of record CM032638.1, read on the forward strand.
GGCCATTGGAAGTAACCTAATTAATTAGAGCTGCTCATGGTCCAGCCCAAACACCTTGGATGGCTTTGTTGGTTGGAGGCCCATTTATTGTGACTTATTGGGCCACTTAATGTTTGACCTAAAAGACTACTTTGCTTGGCTTATAAGTGGGTCGGTTTTAGTTGTCTTGCCCTAGTGTGAATGTTGGAGCTGTGAGAAATTGAGAGAGAAACGTGAGTTCTTGCTTTGTGCTTCCTCTTGCTTTGTGCTATTCTCTCCTTCTCCTCTCTTAGCCTTTGTGGCTTATTTGGGCTGCCAAAAGATCATTCAACTCATTCCTTTGTGGAACTTTGAAGCAACCGGTGTTTGGGCATTGTGATTTGGAGATTGGTTGTCATTATGGTGTTGATTTTGGTTTATCTGAGCTTGTTTTTGGTGGAATCAAAGGTCAATAATATAACAGATACAATATCAAATAATGAAGTAGAGATTAAATAGTGAAAGCTTTTTCTCGAAGAGGTATAATAGCAAACAAATTATGAAATTAGAAAAAAAAAACAACCGATTCAACACTTGAGAAGAGTGATAACAAAAGATACTAATCAGAATAAAAGATTTAGAAAATGAATAGAAAATGTGTTAAAATTGTTGAATGCTGCAAAAATACAACCTTTGAATCAATTCAATAGTTGCAAAATGCATCGAGGTGCAGGGTACTAGCTTTCCTAGCAGTGGCCCATGAGAGTCGATGAGTGGCGCACAATGTTTTTACAGTTTAGCTAGCACCGTGGCTCTCCTCGAGCATAAACCGAGCGAGCTCTGCTCATTTAGGCGAGTCAAGCCGACAAGCAGCTCACTCCACTTAAAATATGAGATTTTGACTTGGTAGTGGGACATTGATAATTGGTGGATCAATATTTTGAAATTTTATTTAGGGGTGTTGAAACGCCTTAGAGCGAGAAGCCGTGAAGGAAAACCTGTATTTTTATTTATTTTTTATATCTTTATCTTTAAATTTCAATACTACATAAGTAAACGGGTCGAGAAAATGAGGATAAAAAATCTTGAACAAGACAAATATGAGAGGATCATTTTGCCCTGTTACGGTCTCTTATTGGACACATCCTTCGGGGTCCTTATTTTGGTTAGATGATTGTATGATCTTTTGTGGTGCAACAAAACTACCTATTGGGAAAATTAGGATTTCTACCTATTTATATTTAGCTCATTTTAGACTTCCATTTTTTAAAATTTATTTTTTCTCAGATAAATTTTCAATAACATATTTCATTAGATCCACAACTTTTATTAAATTTTTAATCACATATTTCATCTGTTCTTATTAAAATTTACTAAAATTCTAATTTTTAGCTAAATCACTGTTGGAAATGTGTTATTTGGTGAATGAGAAATTAAGCCAAATTTTGAATTATTGAAAAATTATATAGAATATTGTGAAATATTCTAGAAAATATGTAGATGAAAAGATGTGTCTTTTCATATGGATCATGACTCTTGGAGATCATGACTTTTGGCATTTTGGCATTATTCTCAATAATTGTCTCTTTATGTAGAGATGTAATTGTATCTCTTTATGGAGAGATATAAATTCTAAGAGATGTGTCTCTTGGTATGGATATTCCAACTACTATATAAGGGATCCCACATGTTTGAATTTGATATGGAATAATGAGAAGTAGAACAAATTCAATTGATAGTTTCATATCATTCAATTTCATGTTTTACTTTAGTTTTGCATAAAACACTTTGTAGAAGTGATTATTTCTTGCATCAAAATCATGGTTATGGTAGAGAGAGAATTTCGTTCGAGTTCGTTGGTCTAAGTCATTTGGAGTGCTCCTATGGCTAGACGGGGTCGTTGTATCTTGGGAGATGATTGTCAAGAAACCGTTAGCACCGATGCGGGGCAAATTCATCTTGAGGACAAAGTGTCAAACACTTGCCTCGACCGATCGCATCACTTGCATCTCCTCTTTCTTTTTCCGATTTCATTTTAATTTAGTATTTTGATTTCGGAAAGTAACTAATATTCTTTTGATTTCATGCTAAGGTTTGAATTGAAGAACAACGTGCGTTCACTCATATTGGGAAGTGAAGAATCCATATTATTATATTCGAAGTCGGTAAATCACTATTTTATCTTCTCAAATCAGATTTCGGTAAGTCGAATTCTATTTCGATTTCACGAGTATAACACGGTACGTATTGATTTGAATATAACGTGCACATTTATCGGTGTAATATCTCCAACAATCACAACTTAAGAACTTGAAATATAGGGAAATTTTAGAAAACAATCATGATACTTTAAATATCGTAGTTTTCAATATACACTTTACACGCTACATTTTACAGTATGGTATAGGAAAACAATTTTAGCTAAAAAAATGTAGACATTTGTCATTATCTTACATTACATTACATAAATAAAAGAGTCACTTGATGGTTACTGTTCATAAGCGGAGCCGAACCAAATGACTTTATGGCTCGACTCGGCTAAGCAATCTAAGTTTTCTTTTTTTTTTTTTTTCCAGCATTTTTATGTCTCTGCTCGGCTAAGCCATCTAAGCCGTTTAAATAATTTTACATTAGTTGTGAAACGTATAGTCGTGATTGTTTATGTTTCTTTTCAATCTCAATCACATTCCGATGTATTTTTTCGAACTTTATTTTCCTACAATTTTTCGTTTTCCTACATAAATAAAAGAGTCACTTGGTGGTTACTGTTCATAAACCGAGCCAAGCCGAGCCAAATGACTTTATGGCTCCGCTCGGCTAAGCCTTTTTATTTTTTTATTTTTTTTTATTTTTTAACGTTTGATTCAGTATTTTTATGGCTCGACTCGGCTAAACTAAATGTTGAAGTGCAGCCATGATAAATATATGATCGATAAATTTTAAATATCAAAAATAATTTTACATTAATTGTGAAACATAAAGTCGTAATTGTTTATATTTCTTTTCCATTGTCATTTTTTCGAACTTTATTTTTCTATAATTTTTCGTTTGATTTGATATTTCACGATATGAATATCTATTTGGATCGATTTAAATCTTTTCCTACATAAATAAAAGAGTCACTCGGTGGTTGTTATTCATAAGCCGAGCCAAGCCGGCCAAATGGCTTTATGGCTCGGCTCCACTAAGCCATCTTAGATTTTTTTTTTTTTTTTATTTAACGTTTGATTCAGTATTTTTATGTCTTGGTTCGGCTAAACTGTCTAAGCAATTTTATTATTATTATTTTTTTACGTCTGATTCAGTATTTTTATGGCTCGGCTAGGGTTAAGCCAAATGTTGAAGTGCGGTTATGATAAATATATGATCGATAAATTTTAAATATCAAAAATAATTTTACATTAATTGTGAAACGTAACGTCATGATTATTTATATTTATTTTCAATTCCATATAATGAGAGTATCTTGAATTTGGGGTCGTAGACCACCCATATAATGAGACACCAACTACTCCTTTATCTTTGTGATATCATTCCTTATGATCAACATATAAAACTTCCTATTGTAATAAGTAACATATTTAGTATCTTAATGCAAATTCTGCAATTGTTGGTACATCATCCGTACATAATTATACTGTAAGAAGGGAGTTCTCATATGTTTCTTCAACTTATCCTACGTTGCAATCTTACTCTTTCCAATTTTAGTTATTGTTACCTTGGTCTATTGCCACCATACTGCTGCTCGGCCCCTAAATCGTGTTCTAGAACCTTTTTGAAATCTAGTACCTCCTAAATTGCAATCATCCAACATAGAAACTCTTCAGGCTACAACCTGCCTTGAAATTCGGGAATATCAACCTTGAACCTTGATTTTCAAATCCTTTTATTTTTGTGTCCACTTGCTCTCCTCCGAACTGGCAGATCTAATGGCTGGTCAAATGGAGCAAAATGATTGTCTTAAATTCCTCGATAGGATGGGCAATAGGTGCTTGGTATTGTGAAATGAGTGCTGCAATTTGTTGCGTCAACACTTTAACTTATTGTCGCAATTGTGTGATCTCTTTACGTCTATTAACCTCATCTAACTCAATATAATGAACTGTTATCTTATTGGCGGCATGATGAAGGAATAACTGATACCAACTGATGTAACGAAAGCTTATAGAAAAGAACAAAACTTCATAAAACTCGAACTTGTTGATTTGAAAGTTCCAATGCCAAAAAAGAGAGAATAATTTGAGATACATCTCAAAGACTTTATATTTATTTTAGAACTCATCTGAATGTAAAAAATAATTACAACTTGTATTTAAAGTAGTAAATAAAATTTGGATAATAATTAACATTAGATAACGACTAACTCTAGATAATGTAGAAATAAAAGATAAAAGCAAACGCTAAATGGAATTAAATTCTAATCTAATTAAAATTAAGAAAAATTTCCAGAATAAAGGAAAAAATTCATTTTGCTCGTTAGGCCGTTTCCACACCAAATAGACACAAAGATCTCCAAAAATGGACATTTCAAAAATTTATTTTTTCCGACCCGATCTCACTTTTTCACGAACTTTTCTTCTTTTTGTATTGCATCAATTGGGGATTACATCATCAGTGAATTTGACTTACTTTTTCAATCCTTGCAAACTTCCAAAATATAATTGTTATAAAACTTAAAGAATAAGATAAAAATATAAAAAGAAATAGAGAGAGTCAAAACTTAAGTATTTGTTTTATTGAGAATTAATACCCTGTATCTATAGGGTTTAAAATAAGAATTACGATCACAATAGAATAGACTCTTGTAGAGTAGATATGATTTATATAAGTATTCTAGTAAAATCAAAGAACCATCAATAATTGTCCTATAATTTTACGACACTTCTTCGTTGACGATTATTTATATAATAACCATCTCATTAAAAATATAGTTTGATAAGATTTCGAGTGAGATAAAATACCAGACAAAGGTAAAAAGAATACAAGTACTAGTTAAAACAAAATGAGAGTAATAAAATGCTTTATCATTAAAACCTTGTTAAGAAAATCCAACGAGGCAAAACTTGATCAATGGAAAAAGAGTACATCTATCCCATCTGATTTTCAATTAATGAAAATCTTATTTTCAAGCCATCCATATCATATAGGCTAATGTCTTCAATTAATCATAATTTTGATTGAAGTTATGTTTCGTGTTTATCCTACTTTCTTTAAAAGAGAGGATCCAAAATTCACTGTTCACATCGTGTACTCTCTTTCACACTTGAACCGATTATTTCACCACCAACTGACTTCATTTATAGCAATTGACGTGTTCATTTTCTCATTGTCATCCATTATCCATGTTGGTTTTTAAAAACTGTTCATGATTTGAGTTTTTTGTTGCTTTTTGTTGAGATATTTATATTCATAGATGCGTTTGATGACTTATGGAGGTTTTTTTTTTTTTTTTTTTTAATATTGAGATATTTATATTTATAGTTTTGCTTGTTTAGGTTAAAAAATAAATATAAAAACTGGTAAGTGTGTTTTCTCTCCGTGCCGGCACGGGGGAGAGTTTCAGATTAGCATTGATCGGAGTGAAGAGTATAAGTAGTTAGAGTATTAGGAGAAATGTTTTTTACAAGTAAAAAGGGAAAATGTTTTGTTTTGATTATGAATAATCTAATCTAAAAATGGAAACAATTAGTTTCTAAATCTTAATCTTAAGCTAGAAATTAAAACCAAAAAACATTTGTTTGTAGTTTTTTTTTTTATTAATTTAAATAATATTATATTCATATATTAATAATAGATATATTTATTTTTAATATATATTATAAATAATATAAATATATTATAATATTAAATATATTAATTAATATGATTTATAAATAATAAAATAATAAATAATAAATTATTATTTGTAATAATAAATATATAATATAATTATTTTAATTATTTTTTTTTAATAATATAAATAATTTATTTAATGATATTTATAATATTTATAATTATAATTATAATCTAAATAAATATAATAATCATATAAATTATTAATAATTGAATTTTTTTTTTTTTTTTTTTTTTTTTTTTTTTTTTTTTTGCAAATAAAATTGTAATTAGTAAATTGGTTTGTTTGATGATAAATATTCTATTCTACAAATGGGAAAATATAGTATTTTAATCTTAGCTAGAAATAAAAACGGAAACAATTGTTTTGTAGTGTTTTTTAAATCATATTCATGTAAAATTTGTTTATTAGAATTTTTTTTTTCAAGTAAAACTTTGTATAAAAACAATAATAAGCATATAATTAATTCATTCAACAATTTAAATCATGAAATATTAAATTCCAATATGTAATACAAAATATTTATTACATTATTAAAGTTGAAAAGTTTATTTATTTGCACATATTTTGTTTTTTTTTTTTTTTGGGGGGGGGGGTATTAATATATTATTAGACCAAGCAATTTTAGGTTGGAATGTCACAACACATTTTATTATTATTTTAATAGTTTTTTTTTTTTTTTTTTTTTTTTTTTAAATTAAAATTGTATGGCATAAGGATGATTTTTTTATACGGGACAATATATTTTTTCCGTTGAAAAATAAATAGATGCTTTAACAATTTAATGAGCTACTGTATCGGAAAAGTAATTTAATGGCTACCGTATTGGAAAAGTTCATGTTCTGATTAAATTAATAATTATTTGGAATAAACATTCATGATTTTACAAATTTATATACCGTCCGCTAAATAATACACAATAATAATTTGTATTTACAAGTTATATTAATATATTGATGCTTGAATTTAAAATTAATAAAAAAAAAATTCTTCTTCTCCCCGTTTCGCGCACGGGGATAATCATTCTCCCCGTGCCAGCACGGTGAGAGGAGTGAATATATATAAAAAGCCCAACTTTTCCAGTTCCCTCTCTCTCCGAGGCCTAAAATTTGGCGTCCCAACACAACATAGAACTAATTCGTGGAATTTTTCTCGGAATAAGTCCCGTTGGATTCATCCTGTAATTTTGAGACCGATGACGGGGTTACGTGCTGGTAGAGCTATGATGATTCTGAGCAGCGTTAAGAAAACGATCGAAAATACAAAGGAGATAACCTGCCAAAGTCACAGTGAGGAGGAGATTTACGCAATGCTCAAAGAATACTCCATGGATCTCAATGAGACTACCCAGGAGCTCCTCCTACAAGGTACCCGCGTGTGCTTTATGCGCACACGCACTCTATTTGTTGTGTGAATTAATTTGTTCATATTGATTTCGCTTTGATATGCGGTGTGATTGATAATAAGCTGTTTAATTTACCATTTTTCTTTTTATTTTTATAATTTTTTTTTTTTTATTTTTTTATGTGGATGATATGCTGTTGATAATGAAATGAAAAAATAGTTTATTTGGCCTTTTGGGAGGAAAGAGAAAATTTGGATTGATGGGTTTAATTTTAATTGCTGATGAAATTTTTTACGCCAAAGCTAGCTTATTTATATGGTGGTTTTTTATCAAATGGTGGCCTTTGTTTTTTTATATTTTAAATGCATCGAATTTTTTTTCCACCTCCTATTTATGCGCTGTTTATTTTTTTATTTTTCCTTTAAATTTGGCATCTTCTATTCAAGATTGAGAGTATTGTGAATATCTTTTTCGATGGTTTTTTCAAAGGAAAATGTTGATTTTGTAGTTAGGTATATGTGATTCTTGTAATTGATTTTGTGAATCCTACTAATTTGCTTTTCTCCTTCGTTTCTATTTCTTTCTTCCTGCACGAGACATATTTTTTCATATCTTTTTGGAGTTTGTGAAATTTATGAGGTTGTATTACAGTTCACTAAATTGCCAAGTAAAATCTAGGCCCTCGAGTGGGAAGATGAAGGTGGTCCGCTTCTTTTTTTCCTTCCCTCCTTGTATGGAACAATTGATGTTGGTTATGGATTTACCTTTTCCTTCCACCGGTCATTAGGTAGCTTCGGCTCAGGCCTCCAGGCTCAAATGCTTCCATTTAAATTTCTATGAGCAAAAGAAATTTGGATAACAATATGATCATTATAATCACTTCAATTTTCAAATTTTGTTTGTTTATATGTTGGCTTCATATTAAATATGTTACAATTGTTTAGCCCACATCACCAATTCTTTTTTGTCCATTAATTACAATTTATTTATTTATGTGTTTGCTAGCTCGTGTGTAGGTTTCCTTTTGTCCCTCTTCTCTCTGTGAGTTTCCAAAGCAAGGTAACAAATTTGTTTCCACATGCTTCTGTAGATACGTTCTATGAAGTAAAAAGGAAGCGTGATAGGAGAAAATAGGTATTGCTACTTGTGAATGAATCTCATATATAGTGTAGCTTTACTCATAAATGCTCCTACATCATTTAGTCCCATGTTTGGTTTAGATAAAAATTAGATTTTTAATACATTTTGAAAAAAGTTGATGAAATGTGTGGTTGAAAAGTTGATAAAAGTTGTGGATTCCATGAAATATGTGAATAAAATTGATTTTGGAGAAAAATGAGCTTTAAGAAATGGGGATCAAACAACGGTTAAGTTCATGACGACACGAAAGAGCCATGTAGCAGCATTCCTAGATTTAGGCACAAGAATTGTTCCAAGTTGCAATTTTATGCTAAGTTAAGTGTTAAAGCGCAATTATATACATTCTTGTAGGAAACTTTTTGATCATAAAATGGTGACCAGATTAGCAGTTTTAAGATGTGACTAACCTGCTTGTATGTTTTAAAAATGTTTCTTAATCGATAATTTTATGTTTCATGGGGGCTGAGGAAGTCTTTTAATCTAGGTGTGGACTTACTGTATTTCTAATGACAAAGATTGATGTTGTATTTTGCCTAAGCCTTTTTCTCTCTGTCTACATACATCTTAGGAAGTTGAAGCAATGTAGTACCCCATTTGAAGTTAACAAAGGCTTATAGGTTAGGTTCTGTTCCCAATTTCTTAAGAAGACAACGCAAAACTTTGATAGCACAGCTGCTTCTACAGGTGCTGTAATAAAACATGATAGGTGCAAATGCTACCATTACAATGTAAATATCATTGTACATTAGGTTTTAAAACAAAACTCTGGGGACTTGCAATTAAGTTAAATATCACTTTTGTATATTTTATTTGTTGTTAATTTGGCAGCTAAGATGGGATTTTGGCATAGTCTGCATTTCAATTTCATTTGGATCTATATTTCTCATGTAGTTTCGAACTCCATTTGGTGTTGTAAATTATAGGATTGTATAGATTCAAAATTACATTACAAATGCCTTCGCTTAAGATGGGAGACACCCTTCAAAATTTACTGTTTGCCAATCGAATTTTTTTTTTAATTTTATTTTCTGATTCTTTTGCTTATCGATTAATTGTTGCAATGATGATGATATAATTAGATGCCTGAGGTGAATATCTCTTTGAATTCAATTAACGAGGCATATTGATATCTTGACTAGCCGGTGATCATAAAATAATTCTCTCTTTTTTTTTTTTTCCTTCTGGTACATATATTTTGGTATTGATTTCTGGTGGTAGGGATGATGAAATCATAAACTCCAATTTGTAAGGGGTAAATTTCCCTGGTGAAGTTGAAAATTATTGCTTATTGATTGAATGCCATTCAACTTCCCTCTCTTTTTGAGTATATTTTGAAAATGTTCATCTGATAATTTTGATATATTGAATAGCATTAGTTTAGATTTTTTTTCCTTTCTAGCATTTGATTTCAAGAAATTTGGGGTTTTATTATGTTTCGATTTTAAGTTTTACTTCTAATTAAGCCACAAATACTTTCATTAGTCACTAATTTGAAATATTAGTTAATCGCTACAAGGTAAAATGATTTTTTTTCCCATTTTTATAAAGTATACTTTGCTTTTTGTTCACTTTTTGCAAAGATATAGGAAGCTTAATGAATAAGCATTAATTTTCCAATCATGCTATATATACAATTTTTTTACATCATTTTTTATATCATGCAATGCCGGTACACATGATTGGACAGGAAAGTTCTTTTTTTTTTAAATTATTACAATTTGGCCCGGTGCTTCTTCATGTGGGTGTGATTTAGTGCACGTTTTCATTTTTATTCCCTCAAATCGTGAGGTAGGGGTGTAAATGGTTCGGTTTTACCGGTTTTTGACAATTTTTCAAATAAAACCTTTTAGACCGGTTTGAGAAAAACTCAAACCTAAACCAAACCATTTTGAACGGTTTGAAAAAAAACTCAAACCTAAACCTAATGGTTTGGTCCAATTTTAAACCGTCGGTTTCGCCGTATATTTTTTTGTCCGTCTACTTTTATGATATTAATTCATTGAATTCAATATATATTTATAACTTACTACCAATAAATCTAAAACAAACTAAATATATCTACTACAAGTTTAAATACCAACTAAATCAAAGTGAAATCACAATAAACTAAAATATAGTTTTTTGTTTGTCATTTTAGGCTAAGACTTTACGATAACGTTACAATACAAGTCTACTAAATTACATATAAAGCCCAAAAAATATAATGATGTTCTACAAGACCTCGTGATCATCATATCTGAAAAATAAAACTACTGATTAAACAGAGAGAATAACCAACCATAATGATAAATTAATTATTTATAATATCTAAACATAACAATTACACAAGTTTATCGTTGTATATTATTACGAATTCAGTTTCTCACATATACTCAAACATAAATTGTTGTCACGCATGATAGTCCCCATTGTCAAACAAATGCATTCGTTACATCATCATAGTATTAGATACTAGATAGATAAGAGAATCTTTAAAAATACGGTAATAGAAAATATAAACCACCCGACACAACTTTCATTGAATCATCAAATGCATCCACTTCATCTAAATATTGGCGCATCACTATAAGTTCATTCTTAATTTGCAACCAATTCTTTTCGCATATACAAGCCTCAACCATTCTTGCACCTAATAAACTCCTAAAGGAATCAAGTATCCGACCTCCCATTGAGAATTCAGATTTAAAAACAACTATAGAAATTTGAATTCTAAAGAGGAAAAGGGTTTTTGATAGAGTACGTTAGTTTTGAGATTATTAGATATAAATTAGAATTATTTGGTAATAATAATATATATGTAATAGAAAATTATAAATTGACAAAAATATACATAAATGACAAAACTATTGAAATTTACATATTTGGATGAATTTAAAAAAAATCATTTTTTTTTATTTTTATATATTTTTTTGTCAGTCCGGTTTGGTTTTAAACCACAATCCAAATTCTCAAACCTAAACCAAACCAAACCATTTTTGACCGGTTTGGTTTGGTTCAAAACCATTCCGTTGATGGGTCCACGTGGCACCAAATCGACGGTTTCTAAATTGCGGTTTCGGTTCGATTTTCCGGTTTGGTGGTTTTTGCTTACAGCCCTATCGTGAGGTATGTCGATTCGAGATGTGCTTTACTCTAGGGTTCTTTCTTCGGTTTTTTTTTTGTCTATGCGAGTCGGTGCACTTTTTTTATCTTTTCCTCTTATTTTTTTTTAATCTACATGAAGTCTTATGCCAATATTTGTGTTAGGTTTGGTTGAATTCTTTCTGAGTTTTTATTTTTCCATTTTGTACTTGAAAATATTATTTTGGTTTAAAGATTTGAGCTATGTTTCATTTGCATAACCTTGTAATTGAGCTGAAATTATTGTGCATTAATAATATTATATTGGTATAGTTCGAACTGGAGTATCTTGGCCATGGGTGGTTAAAATATATCTGAATTAGATCTCGACATTTCGCCCAAATTCAGCCTTAGTATTTTTATGGGAAACTAATAGGTTTAATACATTATTTTATTTTGCAGTACACTTTGTGTACTTTATTGGATGGGATACAGTTTGATTCTAGCCGTGATCGAGGCACTTCCTTCAAATTTAAGCTAGGCCAAGGTATATATCTTCCCATTGTATTTGAATACTGAGATGTATTTAGGCATGTAAGCCGGATTTACTTTTCATTGGCGTACTCAAGGTATCTTCTATTGGCACATTTGAATTACTGGTTTTGAAACTTTTTAATTGAATTGGTTAACTGTACATACAGTGAAGAAAATTGGAAATAACGTTGCCAATTTCTTCATTACTTGCACATGTCAAGTAATCAAAGGATGGGATGAAGGAATCAAGACTATGAAGAAAGGTGAACACGCCCTTTTCAGTATTCCTCCAGAACTGGCATATGGAGAGTCTGGATCGCCTACAACAATACCGTCCAACGCAATGCTTAAGTTCGAAGTTGAATTGCTCTCATGGATCAGTGTAAAAGAAAGATATATGCAAAGATGGTGGAATATTCAAGAAAATAGTTACAGAAGGAAAGGGTTGGCAGAATCCTAAAGATCTCAATGAAGTAATTGGTATTGTATTCGCCAGCTGCTAGGTTTGCTGACATCTTATATATATTTCATCGGATGAGTTTGATAATGCTTTATGTTATTCTGTATTTTTATTGTAGTCAAATACGAAGCTCGGCTCGAGAATGGAACCCTTATTTCGAAATCAGATGGAGTGGAGTTCACAGTGAATGATGGTATGTGATATGTACACTATTATTTTATTTTTCATTTTATTTTCCTTTATGATTGTTTCATGTTGATGGAATGTGATCAATGAGGAGATATTTGTGCAAGTTATTTCTGTCCCGCCCTTTCCAAAGCTGTTAAGACTTAAGACAATGAAAAACGGAGAGAAAGTCTTCTTGACTGTAAAACCTCAATGTAAGTGTAAAAACAACACCCTCAAATGATGTTTTAGTAGGCTTTATACCTGTATAGAATATCCAACAAGTTGATTTGTTGTCGAGGGAATATGTATACAATGTGATTAAGCTTCATATCCAATATGTTTACTATGATTCGTTGCAGATGGTTTTGGAGAGAATGGCAGGGAGGCTATTGGTGAAGAATGTGATGTGCCACCAAATGCTACCATTCATATAAATTTGGAATTGGTTTCGTGGAAAACAGTTTCAGAGATTACGAGCGACAAAAAGGTTTTGAAAAAAATACTCAAGGAAGGAGCGGGTTATGAAATACCTAATGATGGCGCCATTGTGCAATGTAAACTCTTATGTTAAACGATAATCAGAAATTCCTAAAGAATCATTGCATTTTCAGTTTATGTATTGTGTAAGTTCATCACTTAATTGTTTCTTGCTATTGGTCAGTGAATTTGATCGGGAAGCTGCAAGATAGAACTGTTTTTTTGTGAAAAAAGAGATACGATGAGGAGCCTCCTTTTGAATTTAAAGTAGATGAAGGTCATATTTTCATTTCGATGAGACTATAGTTAGCTAAGATCTCTAAAGATCATATGGTCTTCTTCTTGAGATTGTTCTTCCATTTAATTATTGGAAAAGATAACCCTTATTTAATTATGAACTTATTCTACAGAACAAGTTATTGAGGGTCTTGATAGAGCTGTGAAGACACTGAAGATAGGGGAAATTGCACTTTTAATTGTCCAGCCAGAGTATTCATTTGGTCCATCTAAATCTCCACAAGAACTGGCTGCTGTTCCTGGAAATTCCACTATGTATTATGAAGTTGAGATGAAGAACATATAGCTGACAGTGGCGAGAAAAGGAAGAAAAAGGTTTGATGTGAAATAATTGAGACGGGGAGACCCATGACACGGGTCTCCGAGCATTACGGAGACGTGATGTCCGCACATCGCCGACGCTTGTCCACTGAGGAAAAAAAAATTCCTACGCTGCGCGGAGATTGATATGTCCATTCAAGCTTCTGTGTTCAAACGTATATTCTCGTTTTATAGTGCGTTCTCTTCCTATTTTTCAATGTTTTGCTCTTTGTTTAGCTCAATCTAGCTGAGAAACTTTAGTTCTTGCTAGATTCTTACTTCTTTGTAGATTTGTTTGTTACTTCTTTGTAGTTTTACCTAAGGGTTTTTCCCCTTCTTCTCGTCTAAGATGTAAAAATGTTGTTGGGTTACGCTTTATTTAATTCGATCTACTTCAAAAGTTATAGATCTTGCTCGATGTGTTTTTTTCTCCTGATTTTTGCCGTCTTCGACTATATTCCGTTTCTGGCTATCATTTGTACAATAGTTTTAAGCATATTTCCAACTGGTTTTTGCTTAGTCTAGCTTGATCTAGCGGAAAAACTTCAGTTTTTTTGGCTTGAAATGCTCGCTGTATGTTAAATTATGACATTTTTCAAATTTAATTATTATTTAATAGCCAACGTATCAAAAAAATCTACGCTATTTAAATAAAAATTGTTTGGCATGACGATGATTTCTTTAATAATTATATACGAGACAATATATTTTTCAGTTGGATAAAATATACCTTATCGGAAAAGTAATTTAATACCTATCGTGTTGGAAAAGTTAATGTCCTCATTAAATTATAATTGTTTGGAATAAGATTATGATTTTTACAAATTTATATACTGTACGCTAAATAAAAACACCATAAATAATTTGTATTTACAAATTGTATTGATATTTGAGTTGCTTAAATTAAGTTGATATTTAGAATACAAAAAAAAAAAAAAAAAAAAATACGTATGGAATCCTCCCCGTGCGCGCACGGGAAGAATGAAGAGGATTTTTTTTTTAAATTGACTCTATTCAATTAATCAAAAATAGGTCAATATAAAATATTTATTGTAGGAAATTTCAATAGTCTATTTACTTAACAAATAGTATATAATCTTTAAAAATCATCATCATAATTATTATGTCACAGATAATTTGAATCTAAATAGCATACATTTTTCCTATTTCATGTTTCGTTTATAATTACAAAAAAAAAAAAAGTTATTGTCCCGTATAATAACTGGTAACTATATATTATTTAATATATTTTTTAAAATGACATTCTCTCGATATTTAAATATTTTGTATAATAATTGGTAAGTATATATTAATTAATATATTTTTTAAAATACATATTTGTGATATTTAAATATTTCGTTTTTAGTTAAGATTCAAAACAAACTTACTTTATTACCTTAAATTGGTAAGTTAAATATAAAAACAATAATAAGCATATAATAATTCATCCAACAATTCAATCAATAAAAATATTAATTCAATATGTAAATACAAAATATTTATTACATTATTAAATTTGAGAAGTTTATTTATTTGACAGATTGTATTAATATATCATTAAGCCAAGTAATTTTAGTTAGAATGCCGCACATTTTAATTATTATTTAATAGCTAATGTATCTAAAAAAACCTGCCTTATTTAGATTAAAGTTGTCTGGTATAAGGATGATTTTTTTATAATTATATATGGCACAATATATTTTTCCGTTGAATAAAATATGCCTCTAAAATTAATAGATACCGTATCGAAAAAGTTCATGTCTTGATTAAATTAAAATTGTTTGGAATAACAATATGATTTTTTAAAATTTATATACTGTCCGCTAAATAAATACACAATAAATAATTTGTATTTACAAATTGTATTAATATTTGAATTGATTGAATTAAGTTGATATTTACCATAAACAAAAAAAATGATGGAATTGTCCCCGTGCGTGCAAGGGGAGAGTGATCCTCCCCGTGCGCGTACGGGGAGAGGGAAACTCTTCGTGCACGCACGGAGAGTTGCTTTCTCCCCGTGCGCGCATGGGGAGAATCAATTTCCCCGTGCGCGCACGGGAAGAAGAAAAATTTTAAATTTTATTTTATTTTTTTCGTCTTATTTTTATAACTAGATGCAATTCAATTAATCAAAATATTAATTCAATACCTCAATATAAAATATTTATTATATGATATTTCAACAGTGTATTTACTTAACAAATAGTATATAATATTTAAAAATATAGTAACAAAATTACTATGGCAGATAATTTTAATTTAAATAACATACATTTTTCCTATTTTATGTTTGATTTACAAAAAGAAAAAAAAATTGTCCCGTATAATAATTGGTAAGTATATATTATTTAATATATTTTTTAAAATGACATATTCTTGATATTTAAATATTTCGTTTTTAATTAAAATTCAAAACAAACTTACTTTACTACCTTAAATTGGTAAGTTAAATATACAAACAATAATAAACATATAATAATGCATTCAACAATTCAATCAATGAAATTATTAATTCAATATGTAAATACAAAATATTCATTAAATTATTAAATTTGAGAAGCTTATTTATTTAACAGATTGTATTAATATATTATTAAGCCAAGCAATTTTAGTTGGAATGTCACACATTGTAATTATTATTTAATAGCCAATGTATCAAAAAAATCTGCGTTATTTAAATTGTCTGCCATAAGGATGATTTTTTAATAATTATATACGGCACAATATATTTTTCCGTTCAATAAAATATGCATCTAAAATTAATAGCTACCGTATCGTATCGGAGTGAAACTCCCCGTGTGCTCACGGGGAGAAGAAGAAATATATATATATATATCGTCTTTGTATACGTCAACTTGATGCAATTCAATTAACCCAAATATTAATTCAATACGCAATTGTCATTTCTTTATATTTTTCAAATAATTCAAAGAAGTACTCATTTCCTCTTCCTATTTATATCTGCTGCTTTTGAATAGAAAATTATTTTTCAGTACTCTATTTAAGTTCAATTCTTCCATTTGCATTGTAGATTAACACCCAATAATTTATCCATATAAACTATGTATTCTTTGTTCCATTTACTTGTCTCGGTCTACAATTATATACTTAGTTCCATTCATTTGTGTCGGTCTACAATTGCAAAAATCCGTACGAAACGCTTTTCATATTCTCCCTTGCAAAGAAATTTTAACTCTCTCACTTAGAATTTTTACAGAATCACTTGTGTGTTTTATTCCCTAATCTATCTTTTAATTTTCACCTACTCATTTCTTACCTACCCTCCAAAGCCAATCGTTTCATAAAATCAATCTAATATAGAATCCATCATTCACCTACCAACTAATTTCCACCTACCCACTTCTCAACTATCATCCCACTAGCCTCAACACCTTCCACCCGTAAAAACATTCAATTATTTCACTTCTAATTGACTGTGAACCCCATATCTCTTATATTTTATTCAAATCCTCCCTATAAATATAATCATCTATCGAAATGAATATATATTCAGTTTGCATACTTTCTTTCCCAATACCCTACTCGAGTAAGTGTAAAATTAGCTTTCTAAATGATGCTACATGCTTGTTTTTCAGCTGTAAAAATTCCACCGGCACTTCCTAACCTTACAAATCATTTGTAGGTAATTTTCCGAACACGGCTGCAACTATAAAAACTTGATATTAAAAACAGCAGCAACACCATTGACCAAACAGACGTTCGATAATTTAACATTGAAGACAACTTCAAATATCGTAATGATATTTTTGAAATTGACTTCTATGTCAAGTTTTGAAACTTCTATCTGGTCTGATGGTGTCGCTGCCGTTTTTAACATATCAACTTTCTATAATTACAGTTGTAACTAGAAGTTCAAGAATTGATTCACAGTTGCTAATTTCAATCTACCTGTCCAATTAATTAATTTGAGGTAAATATAATCATAAATAAATAATAATTTCCACACAATTCTAATTGTTTTGTTTACCTAGATATACTTTCTTGTAAAACATTTGATATCATATTTGTTTCCCTATTCTTGAATGAGAATTGCTTAGAAGTAAACATTTTATGTAACATGATTCTAAACTATTGTCTATAATCTAATTCCAACGTTCTTATAACTTTAAACTGTTGTCTATAATCTAACTCCAATATTCTTCACTCAAGAACACGTTTTGCGAACTGACTATAGTTCTATATCCATTATAGTCCACAGAAATCAAAATAAGCCAACTATGGTCATATCCTGATTTAGCTTTAAATTGGCATACACAAAATTCTTTTTTCATTTGTTAAGCCTCTGTTTGAAACCCATTTTAAGAATAATAGAAATTTTGGAATAGTATTTCATGTAAGAATGTGTGATGGAAAAGCGATGAAAAGGTTTTGATTTGTGTGTAATATTATTATATTGAGAGAATGTATGGTTGAAATAAAAAATAAGAATGAGGATAAGAATGAAAAAGAGAATTAATGAGTATGAAACGGGGGGCTAAATCTTTTGACCTCAATAGCAATACTTATATTTGTTTAACGTCTAATTAATTTTTATGTTTTGTGTAAATTCAGCTTTCACCACCTCAATCCTCCATTTCGTATTTGGTCATACCATAGATTTATTCCATTTCTGTACCGATCATTTACAATTTTGTAAAACATTTGACAATTCAATAAACTTACATTCTTTCTTTTTTCAAACTGAAACTGAATAATTTATTAACACATTTACATATTTGTAGTCAAGGTTCTAAAAGGCTTAAAAGGCGTAATGCATGGCGTTGCGTGGAATCCGAAACATATGCATAAAAAAGCGTAAAAAGACGTTTTCTTATTTTAATTTTTAATCAATTAAAAACCGTATTTACTAAACATTTAAATCAAATTTATAGAAACTTTTTATATATTTTTTAAGTTTCCAAAAAAAAAATATAAATTTCAAATTTAAATAATTTATAACAAAGCATATTCAAGTAATTATTCATCACTCATCGGTAGATAAAATGTAACCCAATTAATAATTTAATATTTCACATTGGTCACTTGATTTTCGGGTCCAATGGTTGTTTTGATTTTAAATTATAGCAAACTGAATAAATTAGCATTTAATATTTTTTAACTTCAAAGAATTGTTAAAAAAAAGGTAACGCGCATGCAACACTAATAAATCCTCAACAAGTACAAAACCCGTGCAATGCACGGGCAAAAACTAGTATTGTTAGAAGTCTCAAAAAAATATCATTTTCATACAAATGCATTAATAGTTATGCCACATGAGTTAGCTATTTACGCATTTCAAATTCCATGCATTATTAGAATAACAATATATTGACTTGTGATTGTATCCACCCCGATCTTTACGAAATTCACTGTATTGAGATTTTTGCATTATGTATTATGACTTCATTTTCTCATTTCCTTTTCATATAAGTATATATCTTTAGATTTTTAGATTGCAGGTCCGAAACTTCAAGTTTCTCTAGTAAATTCAATTTTACTGCATTGCATTCTTTTATTTGGTCAATTATTTCTTCAATCGATATGATTCAATGAATTTATTTCAATACATTGTTATTCATAATATGAAGCAATACATTATGTACAAAAATATTGTCGACAACGTTTTCTTTTTGATTTTATTTATTTCTTATAACGACATAACTTATTGATATATCTCTACTTTTAATATTTCTAATACTTGAATCTCTTCAGTCGTTTTATAATATAACATATTTATATGTTCTAAGAGTATATGCCTCATAAATGAAACTATCTTTTTTATTCGCTCCATTTTTCTTTGAAGATTTTTGTTTTAAAATCAAATGTATTCACACTTTAGGTGTGCCGTATATACATCAAATATAATATTAATGAATTTTCTCTCATGACGTTAACTTAAGTTAGAGTATTTAAAGTTTTCATACGAGATTTTGTTGGTCTTTTTTATCAGTAAATGTATCTAAATGAATTATCTTTGAACTTTTGGTTTGAATTATCTTTTGCGAAGATCTAGACAATGTATTGATGCATTACTTATATAATTTTTCAGTTTCTCAACTTCTTCTCTTATGTTGAGAAAATTGTTCAAACAAATTGATAATCAAAATACCAAATCATAAAATATTCATGTTAGAGTAAGGATCCAAACTATACATTCATTCTCAACATTCTTTACTTTCCATCTTAGTGATTCGCAACATCGAACCCATCTATTTGCACAACAGCATATGGGCTTGGAATCGGAGTCTTATGAGGGATTTAGTAGTTCTATGTTTACAATTCAATCATGTTGTGGTGGATCAATTGTAAATATATTGCACTATGAAAATAATTAGATAAAAAAACTAGGTTATGATCATAAGCCAACTATAACAAGTAAAAAATTGATGTTAGCATGATGCTTATAGGATTCCCTACACGGAGTTGTGAAGCACTTTGTTTTTAATAGTAATGATTTATAAATTAATTGAGAGCCTTTAACAAACATCAGTGTTAAACTAATTGTAGATCTGATCTCTTGTACATAGTGGATATGATAAAAACTTTAGACTGTTTATATGATAGAGAGAAGTAAGGTTCTCTGAATATATGACTATTTATCACAATCCCAACTAATATTTATTAGAAGGTTGACATTTAGGCTCACTAGTGTTAACAAAACACAACGTCGTCATTGTATAATATGAAAATTATGCTTATAATTAAAAATCTTAGTAATTGGTAATATGACTCCTAAATCACCCTAATTAATTTTCAAGATTATAAGAATTCAATCACATGATTAGCTAGTGATGTTGAATGACCAATTTATGATACATAGAACATGTATTATATGTGAATTCGTTGGATTAAAGAATCTTCTAATTCTTTGTTAATTTCATTTGAATTCTCATTTTGCATCACAACCTACACTAATATCACACCACCACTACTTGCACGACCACCCTACTAGATCCCTCATCACCTCATCACAACCACAACCACAACCACAACCGCCACCACCAATACCATCTTACCATCGCTACCGCCGGCACCATCGACACCTTACCACAACCGTCGCATCACCACCACCTCACCACATCTGCCTTACGATCACCATCATCCCCACTACCTGCACTATCACTACCATTTGAAAGAAAGCCAACCAACAATAATCCAAAAAATCACACTGAAGGTGTGAACAACGCGCACAATTGCGCTCACTGTGTCAAGTGTCGCTACAAGCCATCGCATGCAACAACATCATTGCCGTTGTGGCTTCCAGTGGGGTAGAGGCATCGCTACGACTTCTAGTGGATAGGGTGGAGGTGAAGAAAGAAGGGATAGATAAGGGAGAAGAGAGAAAGGAGAAAATAGAGACAGAAGAGTGATGAAAATGATTTTAAGTTTGGAAGTGAAATTTGTTGGGATGGATGGAGTGAGGGTGGGTATGTAGATTAATTTGTTTTATAATAATAATAATATTATTATTATTAAAATGTTGGGTTATCATTAGATTTTTTAACAGAAATATTTTAAACTTGATTTTTGAATTGGAAAGTTAAAAAACGTGGGTCAATGTAATTTCCAAAAAAAGAAAAAAAAAACACTTTTTATATGGATATCGCTGAATTCATCAACCAAAGCTATCATATTTCCATAAAAAAACTACAAAACATACCAACAACGGCTCTCTAAAAGGTCAAAAAAGGAGAAATGAAGGCATAAAACTCAGATTAAGAAACAAACAAAATTAAATATAATCAAATAAACATTAGTGTGAAAGGTTAAAGAATGAGTAAAAGAAAACTTACCTTTGTGTGAAAAATACTCTTTGCTTCGACATCACAAATTTTAAGAGATAAAGAGAAGATGCTCTATCAAGGTTTTTTTAAGGGAGTTTACTTACAATATAAGTTCTCTGTTAATTCTTAGTCATTAAATTTCAATTTAAAACAAATATTCTCATCTCCCAAAAGTTAGGGGGTTGTTCTCTTCGTATTTCAGTTTTTAGTTTTGAATTTTGAATTTTAAATTCATTTTGAATTTTGTGTTTTGAATATCTATTTTGAGATTGCTGAAAACACGTTCTTTTTATCATTTTGAAAAACTGTTTTCAAAAATAAAAAATGAAATTTTGACTTGGTTTTAACTCAAAACAGCCTAAATGACTTTTTTAGCGTTTTCCATTTTCTTTGTAAATTTTAAATTCATTTTTGAAAATTCGTTTCTAAAAATAGATAAGTAAACATGTTTTTAGTGTTTTCGAAAATTGAAAATGACCTGAAAACAGCAAATATAACATATCGTAAGTTTTTTGTTATTTACACCCGTCCAGATTTTGCTATTTATACTTCTTAAAAAGGATGGATGCAAATTAGAAATAATCAAAATTTTATTGAATCCCTTGGAAGGAAACAAAAAAACAAAAAAGGCGCATTTACTGTCATATTGCCAAACAAGGCACGATGTTATAATTTAGTAGAAGAAAATGTTCAGTCTAACTAAACAACGACTAATTTTTAGTGAACTATTAAATCAGATTGCCAAACAAGGTTCAATATTATTTGGAAGAAAAATTGGTCCAATTTAAGTAATTCTCGGCAAATTTTAAGTATCCTATCATTCTAATTTCACTTGTAGAGACGTAAAAAGTTTGATTCGTCAACCGACCAATACAACCAGATTTCTTAAGTGTAGTGCCCAAATGAGTTAAGATAGATATACATATTTTTTTTTTCAGAACATTGACAATCAAATAAGGAATTATAATCTCAAACAGGGACGTAGCCAGAATTTCAATTTTGCTGGAGCGAAAATACCCGGGGGTGGGGGTGGACCCCCCGGAGGGGGGGTTTAAGGGCGGAGCCCTTGAAATATATATATATTTTTTTTAACTAAGAGGATTGAAAACGACGATTTTGAGTACCAAAATAGGCAAGTTAGATTGACTAACCAAAAAGACAATCAGTTTGGGCGTTGAGCGTTTGGACGAACTGCAGGAGCCGGACTGGTCGACGCACATAAAAGGGGTCAGGGGCGGTGTGCGGTGGGCATTGGCGGAGTCGCGGAAATGGAGTCTCGGCGTAGTCGCCTGTCGCGCAGAGAAGAGAGTTGAGGAAGAATGATGGGTGTCTGTAGTCAAGATTACATTTTGTGGCATGTGGGTATGCATTTAGGTAATTGATTCATAAATGAGTCCTTTGCTTTTGGATTGAATTTGGACTATTTATTTATTTAAGTAACTATTGAATATTTTGTTTAGGTCTAAGATTTTTGTATGGTTAAATTTTAAAGTGTAAGTTATTGTATCAATATTTATTAATAGAAAAAAAATTTAAAAATTTAAAAATTTTGTGGTGGTGAGTCAAAATTTTTGCGGGAGCGAAACTGAGAAATTCATTACAAATTAACTAGGAATAGTGGATTGATGGACAATGTTGGGGGCGGTCTCCCCCTCCCCCTTCCCCTATCTTCGTCTCTGACCCCAAATTACATATCAAATAATTGTTAAAAATAAATAAATTGAAGGGTTGACTTTGACATAAATTTTGAGTGAGATTCGTTTGTTTATTTTGAAAGATCAAGATTGATTTGTATTTTCTTTCGTGAGAATATTGAAATTATATATTTACTTGTCAAAAAATGCTCGGGTGAATGAAAAATTGGAGTTCAAAGTGATGCATCAGAAGAGCTTTTGTATTGTAGAGAAACTAGTTTAAAGTTATCCCACATAGAAAAGTTGATAAATGTAATGGCTACTTTAGATATGATTCACTTTAGAAGGCTGTAATCATGTGTAGCATAGAGACTCTCTCCACGTGCGCGCACACGAGGTGTTAATCACTGACCAAAATACAGTTCGGATTTTAAACTTGTGTTCGAATGCGACCTGCGTACACGAATATTGGACCGAATGAACCAAAAATTGGTCCTTAAGAAGGTCCATATTTTACCTTTATTTTATTATTTTTCCAAATAATTTTAATTTCAAATTCTTTTAATTCTTGAAACTCATGTGATTGTCTGTGTTAATGGAGTGATTAACAGTCAGGTTAATGGCATAACTCATGGCATGTTAATTCTCAATTACATCCTATTTATTTAGTCATTTTCCTCCATTATTGACGCGAAAATTTCTCTTCTATGCATAAAATTTAATCTTTCGTTTGCATACATAATTTTCACTTTCTGTCAAGGTCTTGGTGGTGATAGTGTTTAGGTACTAAGTCAGTTCGTCGGAATAACATCTGCAATGCTCATATTCTGCAGGTTTTTCATTGTATCTTGAAAAACAGACTCTTGAACTAAACCTTAAGCACCCACGAATCTGTTTTAAGAAAATTGTGTTTACACAAGTTTCAAAGTTCGTTCGCTCTTTTGTTATTTCTTGTCATTTGAGATTACTTATTCTATTTTTTAAGGTAATTAATATAATTATTTAATTTCTAATATTTTGACTAAAAATAATAAGTAAGGACGGCAATGGGCAACCCAAGCTCACGAATGAATGAGCCTAAGGTTGAGCCGAGCTTGACCACTAACTTGCAGGTTTAACAAGCCAGCCCATCGAATGAGTTGCCCACGAACCAACCCATTTTGCCCTTGCAATAGGTGGCATTTTACATCCTATTGTCATTTCAATGGCTGCTTTTTGCATCATGTCAAATTTTAAATTTATTTTAAAGATTGAATTTTAAAACAAAAACAATAAAGACAAAACTCGACTCGACTTGACTCGAGTCAAGCCGAGCTAGGCTAGGCTAGTCTAGTCTAGTCTAATGGACCAATCGGCTTGACCCATTGCAATCCCTATTGCCTAATGAACTCAGCAATGTTGATTACTTTTGAACATACCTGCCATATTTCAATCATGCTATATGTACATCTTTTATATCATCATCTTGTGATACGTTACAAAAGACCATTAGACGGTTTTAAAAAAGTACTTTTTCCGCCCACAATTTTTGTAAACAAAGGGAATGTCAACATGAATGTAACGGAAATAATGTATAAATAACATTATTGGTCATATTTCTGTTTCGACAAAAAATCATATATTCCCATTAAAAAAAAAACAATCTTGCTAAGTTTGACATTGTTGTGATGTGAAAACTTTTTATACATTGATTTTAATAATACTTTAAACAATCAATGATACTGATTTTGACACATCACACTGTGTCACTTTAATGTACAACTAACATAATTGTAACAAAACAAAAAAGACCCATAAAATTCAATTACTGTGTTTATATTCATTATATACCATATTGCTATAATATTTATAACAAAAATACTGAACTATAAAATTTCTATATTTTTCTTTTGTAACTGAATTTAAAAAAATGCTAACACCACTAAATTCATTAATTGACGGTGCAAAAGGACTGCAAAGTTCAAATTCTGAAACCCCTATTGTGCAAAATAATCTGGAATCCTACTATGTGCTATCAATTTCCCTCTGCGAGGTTGAAACTTATATCAAAATCAAGGTTATCAGGTATATAATAACCTCTTTAGTGTCAATTCCTTCATGTTCAGATCCCATCTAATTTGAAATATGATGTTGATTAAAGGATGAATATTCCAGTTTCTTTCATCTATTACTGTGAATTTAGGTTACAGTTCTTGTATTCCTGAACATAATTTGAACAATTGTAGGTGTTTGATGTATGGGGTTATATAGTTATTCCAGACATTACATAGATTGATTCGAATAATTTGGTCATAGTTTCCCCAATTGCAAAATTCTTATCCATATTAAAATTGCGTATTAAGTTAGATCACAACAAATTATTTGGAATCCGAACTCCACTATGCTCATACTGTTTATATCGTCTTATTTATTCATTATTCTCAATCACGAAATGCTAATTATTGATGTTGGAATTGGTTGAGTATTGGTTAATAAAACTAATAACAATTGATTTTATATCAAGCTCGGCCAAATATTTAGAGGGGTTACAACGGTCAAATTATGAAAATGAATAAACTAATTTGTTCTTGTCGTTGAATAGGTGATCATAGTATATTTGAAATTTTACACTCAATTTCAGATGAATGAGAAATTGATGTCCAAAGTTAGAGTAAAAAATTGAATTTCAAGACGACCATAGCAGCCTCACGCGTAGCGAGTGACAAGCCCCTGTTTTTAGCGTTCAAGAGCCAAACCATGCGGACAACAAGCGGCTTGAAGGGCCGCATCTCTTCATGAAAAATGCTGAATTTTGGGGCGTGTCTATCTGGCCACAACACCTCACTCTCTATAAATTGGACACCCTAGGTGGCTTAAATTCATTCCATATCATATTCATTGTTAGTTTTGCATTAAAACACTTCATCAAAGTGATTTTTCTTGCATAAAAAATCATTGCGTGGTAGAGAGAAAATTTCGTTTCAAGATCGTTGGTCTACGTAATTTGGAGTGCTCCTATTGTGGGACATGATCGTTGAATCTTAAAAGATGATGAAAATCGTTAGTATCGATGCAGGGCAAATTCGTCTTAAGAAAAAAGAGTCAAACTCTTGCTTCAATCAGTTCATTTGATTTGCTTTTCATCCTTTCTATATCCAAGTTCTTTTAACTTTATTTCAATTTAGTAGAAATGCTAACTTTTATTCCAATTTCAAGAAAAATTTGAATGAATAATTGAAATGCTTGAATTGAAGAAATCACTTCTCACTTCTTCTTCTGTTTTGGTTAGTCGAAGTTATGTTTAATATCATGCTTATGGATAAGGTATGTTATTGTGAATATAATTATGCATGTTATTCTATAATTTCCCCAACAATTGAATTCAATGCTATCAGTCCTCGTTCATGTACATTTATGTGACACAAAATCTCTCTGTGATGATGTAGCTATGAATTCAATTTCCTTTGAGATTTTTTGATTCGGGCACTTCTTGAGCAGTTCTTTGAACATTTCCCAAGACTGATGAAATCTTTCTAGATTAGATTTCCTGAAGGTGGAGATGTCATGTTTGGATTTGGAAACCTTGGCCGGAAAAAAAAAGTACATCGTGGTGAACTTCTAAACTAGTTCAATTCACGTAGTGATGATGCATGGAGGAAATGAATCCAATTATTCCCTAGCCGTATCCCTTAAGGTGAGGAAAAAGCCTCATCTTGATTGCTTATTGGGTCACGTCTTATTTGAAGTTACCGATCTCCAGGATACGTGATATGAGAGCATGTGAATTCTCACATGTCTTTCCGAAAAATGGTGTACTATTTGAGAATAAGTCGACGACGTTCGGCCTCAGCTAAAAGTTTGCGATCCCGAAAGGCGGATACATGTTGCTAGAACTGATTTTCAACAACACTAGGAGTCATTACTTCCCAACAAGCAAATATTCTATTGACTCCAAAAAATGAGTTCAACAGATGTCGGGCACACTTTTGCCACGTCAAGTATGGATCCGGCGTGTTTTTACCGGAATAAGAACGATAGGCAAATTTGAGAGGACGCAGGAGACACTTTCCGACAAGAGATGAAAACGTTCGGACTCCGACGATAAGATTTAACGGTAATCGCGCTATCAACTATCACCAAACCAAGATAATCAAGAATATTCCACTGTATTTGTTTTAAGGAATGTATGGAATGCTAGATTGAATGAATAATTTGTAGGAAATTCACAATGTATAATATTAGAATTTGTATTCAACAAATATGTAAAGAAATGTTGATGAAAAACTTGCTAAGTATTTCTTTATAAATTTACCATCAATTTTTCGTGGGTTTGTGTTTGATTTTTTTATTGTAAAGAAGCCAACCCTTTTCTTTACAAAGAGAACATATTTATACTGTTTAGGTCGAGGTGGTGACCATTGGATCAAAACCACGTGGCCTAATTTCCTTTGTTGGGATGTCACACCGTTGTTCATTCATGCAATTAATGCATTGACAAATGGTCAACAGTTTTATACAATAGGCTGACATACTGACAAAACTTTATTATAGACGTTGCATCAATCACTTCTAAAAGATCTTCAAATCAATCGTAAGGGACAGCATCGGCTTCATGAATTTCAGAAGAGTTGAGAGCCTCGGAAAGATCTTTGAGGTGGCTTTCCAAGTGGAGAGCTTCAGCTCATTTCTTTGTTTCCTTTGGCAGTGGTTCAACCCAAGATTGTAGTGCCTCGTCCTTGAGGCAGTGCTTCAGCAGCGTACCTCAGCCTCAGCATGGACATCATCCTTGAGGCAGTGTCTCAGCCTGCTTTAGCAGCGTACCTCGATTTTATTTGATTTCTTCATATTTTGACCCCTTAGGGCTTTTATTTGACCTGGGGGTGTAAGCGGTCCGATTTTTGCGATTTTTGACAAATTTTCAAACAAAACCGTTTAAACTGGTTTGAGAAAAACTCAAACCTAAACCAAACTATTTTGAACGGTTTGGAAAAAACTCAAACCTAAACCTAACGGTTTGGTCCGGTTTTAAACCGCCGGTTTCACCGTATATTTTTTTGTCCGTCTACTTTTATGACATTAATTCATTGAATTCAATATATATTTATAACTTAGTAGCAATAAATCTAAAACAAACTAAATATATCTACTACAAATTTAAATATCAACTAAATCAAAGTGAAATCACAATAAACTAAAATATAGTTTTTTATTTGCCATTTTAGGCTAAGACGTTACGATAACGTTAAAATACAAGTCTACTAAATTAAATATGAAGCCCAAAAAATATAATGATGTTCAACAAGATCTCGTGATCATCATATCTGAAAAACAAAAATACTGATTAAACAGAAAGAATAACCAACCATAATAATAAATCAATTGTTTATAATATCTAAACATAACAATTACACAAGCTTACCATTGTATTTTGTTACGAATTCAGTTTCTCACATATACTCAAACACCAATTGTTGTCACACATGATTCAGTCTCCATTGTCAAACAAATGCATTCGTTATATCATCATAGTATTAGATACTAGATAGATAAAAGAATCTTTAAAAATATGGTAATAGAAAATACAAATCACATGCCACAACTTTCATTGAATCATCAAATGCTTCCACTTCATCTAAATATTGGCACAGCACTATATGTTCATTTTTAATTTGTAACCAATTCTTTCCGCATATACAAAACCTCAACCATCCTTGCACCTAATAAACTCCTAAAGGAATCAAGTATCTGACCTCCATTTGAGAATGCAGATTGAAGCAATTGTAGAAATTTGAATTCTAAAGAGGAAAAGAGTTTTTGATAGATTATATTAGTCTTGAGATTATTAGATATAAATTAGGATTATTTAGTAATAATAATATATATGTAATAGAAAAGTATAAATTGACAAAAATACATATAAATGACAACTATTGAATTTTACATATTTGGATGAATTAAAAAAAAAATCATTATTTTTATTTTTTTATTTTTATATATTTTTTCGCCGGTCCGGTTTGGTTTCAAACCGCAATTAAAATTCTCAAACCTAAACCAAACCGTTTTTAACCGGTTTGGTTTGGTTCAAAACCATTTCGTTGACGGGTCCACGTGGCACCAAACCGACGGTTTCTAAAATGCGGTTTCGGTTCGATTTTTCGATTTGGCGATTTTTGCTTACAGCCCTAATTTGACCTCCTGATTGACTTCCACATGGCCCTTGGTCCACTACATGGCACCTTCTCCTTGGGCGTCATAAATGAGGTGTAACATATTCTTTAATAATTTTGGCAACTGGAACCACAACTGCTTGACGATTGATAAATTCTCACAGGGGCCGGGCCCCACGTGTATTTAAAAAAAAAAATTGTGCGGACATCACCATGTGTGTTGTATGTACAATGTCTGTAAAAAAATTTATGTACACTAAGCGGGGTTCATTGATAAATGATGGATTGTCATTCAGTAGAGAGACTACATGGGAAAGAACTTGAGTGCTATTTCTCATCTCGTGTTGTTTCTAGCCTGTTGCTTTTCTTTGTTCCCAGGCAGAAAAATGAAATAAAGAAAAACAAGTAGATCATCTGAAAAAGTGAAATAAAAATAATAAAATATAAGATTAACTAAAACAAAAATAAATAAAACAATCACCTCAATGATGCCAAAAGCTTTTTGCAAAAGTATCTCACAAGTGGCTATACCATGGATAAGTAATAAAGGATGAGCAGTGTCAAACTCAAGAAGATTGATTATTTAATTATTAACTTTAATTAAAACTAGCTCTTATATGGAACATACAGATTTAAGATTTTGAGACTCATTTTGAAATATTTTAATTATGAACTAAAAAAAAAAGGAATTAAAGATAAACGAGTCTTGAAATTTAATCAAGGCATGAAAGGCTCTAGAAACTCAAATTCACCATTCTTAACCTACTTTAAATATAAGTTAATCATTATTAACTATTTATTTTATGTCGACAATCGATATTCCTTATATACTAAATTTTTCTTTCGCGATAAATTAATTCAAGCTTTGTCTATGACCCAATTATCTCTATGAAAAAAACAAAAAAACAAATAAAGTAAGATAAAACTAGAATATCAATAAAGATTACACTACATATATCTCCATCTCATAAATAATTTAGCGTCTTTGAATTAGAAATATGACTCTTGATCTCATCACGAATCCCAAAAAAATCCTAATTAGCTAAATGTTGGTTTCATATCCTAGGAACAAGAAATTTAGTCTATCATAATTCTCTCTCTCTCTCTCTCTCTCTCTCTCTGCGATGAATACATAACCATAATAATTAGAATAAAAATTGAGTACAACCTTTAATCTGAATCTCTTCAATGATTGTAGACGTCATTTTTCCTTGATCCCGCTATTTAGAGGTTCCAATCCTTCCGTCTTAGAGCCATATCTATTTTTTAGAATAAATATTGTTTTCTCTTGCAATTTTTGCTCCAATATGTGACATATAATGGTGCATGATGTTCCTAGATACTTAGATGGAGCTAAAAGAGAGCTCAAAATAGATCCTAGAATAACATAATTTGATCAAAAATTGGTTTAAACCAAAATATGAACCTTTCTATATGGCGCATGGCAGACGCACGTGCACCATGCCTGACCATACCTTTTTCCTTTATTTTAATACTAGCCACAACATTTTCCAATTGACGTGGCGCTTTCACTCCGGGTCCCTGCTTTTTAGTATTTTGCTATTTGGTCACAAACTTTTGGTTTTTCACCTTTGCTCATTGAACTTTAACTTCTTCTATTTTAGTTCTAAACTTCAAGCTTCTTCATTTTTGGTTTTCTGTAGAGAAACATTTTATCGTCATAATGATCTTTCATGTTGGATCACCAAGAATTTATGACAAAGCGGAAGCGTACCTGAATCAGTCATGGTTAATGCAATGAATGAATCATGCGGTTTTAGTATTCCAAATCAACACGTTGCCCCTTTTTTCTCTCGGATGATAGGAGTTAGAACAAAATGAACAATCACCGTGTGATCCGGGGACTATAACTGTATATATATACTAACGGTATGTAAACCTAATTTTGCCCATCATGAAATTAGGGATAGGTCTGGTTCCACACTTTAGTTAAATGTTTCAAAATCCAAAATACCGAAACTTTATTAGATCACTCTAAACGAGTTAACCAAAATTGATATATTTTGATTTAATACAAAATAATTCACATATAAGCCCACACGATTGATTAAAAAACCTTACAATCTCCCAATTGAGCTATATGTGTTACCTAATAATTGTGCATTAACATAATCTTATGAGTACTCAGAATTTTGCTATTATTACCAAATGCATCCCCAAACAATCCAATCCATCAATCATATCAACATAAGATCAAAGTGGCTTTCACTATTTTTATCGTAACTAAATCCATCAATGGTCACATATATCGACATAACTGAACGACATGGATCAAGCATGGATGTGTAGTATGAAAATTACATGTGATATGATCTTAACATGCATATCTCCAATTGGTCCACCTTAATACCCTAGTGGGATCATTTTCAAACAAGTTCGGAGATAATAAATTAAAAAAAAACTTAATAACCAAAAATAACTTTAACCATAAGCCATATCCAAAATGACAGTACATGTGTTAAATATGAAAATATAGAAATACAAACTCTCACTGAAACAAGATATCCTCAAGAGATATTACACCCATATGAACAGTGTGCTCACGAAAGATCTTGGGTATCAATTCCATAGTAAGCGGATCCACAACCGTGAAGTTTGTCCCAATATACTCTATTGACACTTGTCCACTTTGAACTCTTTCTTTAACAATTAGAAACTTGATCTATATATGTTTTGATTTCGTCGAGCTCCTCTTGTTATTGTAATATAACACTGCTGATTTATTGTCACAAAATAACTTGAGTAGTCTTTCTATAATATCCATAATACGCAGCCCAGTGACAAAATTTCGTAGCCATATTCTATGGTTTGATGCCTCATAACACAATATAAACTTCGTTGTTGTGGTGCAAGTACATATGAGTGTCTGCTTAGTACTTTTTTAGGAAATAGCACATCCAGAAAGCAGGTAGATATAGCCTGAAGTGGATCTCCTGCTATATTGGTATCCCTTGAAATTGGAATCAGAATAATCGATGATCTCCAACTGATCCGATCTCCTTTAGAATATTTACACTTTAGTCCTTGAACTTTCACTTTCTTCCATTTTGATCTCTTTTCATCTATTTCTTCCAAATTATGCAACATCCATAGAATTGCCACCTAAATCAAAATATGAGAATACTAAGTACATTTAGGTACAAAATAAACATACGAACGCATAAAATAAGGAGGGAAAAATATGCATTTTACATTCCTATCAAATTCTCCCACACTTAGCTTTTGCTCATCCTCGAGCAAAACTCAAATTTGATTCCCCAAAAACACCAGGTCATAATGCCAAGAATATAGAACCATCAAACTTTTTTCAAAACACATAAAATATCATGAATAAACATCCCACACAACTCATTATCAATTAGCGACCATGTTCATATGAAAATGGAGTAAAGATAAACATGTAGACCCTCACGGATATAAGCACTTAACTCTCATGTGTTTAAAATGATAAGTGTTTCGCTCAAATTCATTACAATGGAGATGTTCTACCATATGCTTGCATATCTTCTCACTTGCCACCACTTAGATTACATGCTTTACAAGAATCATAAGGACTTTTCAAATGTTGTAATGTGGTTTATGGTCAAGGTGAGAAATATTTGGGTATGTGACTCAAGAGCCATCGAAACTAGTGGAGTAAAGATAAAAAAAAAACTTAGCTCAAACATATACATAAAACATGTAAACCAGCCACTCCACATGACAGCTTCATCATTTTTGCATCTATCCCACACAAATTGAACTCCTTTTGAGATGTAGGAAGAGTTATGAATATAGATATTTTTCACATTAAAATTACTCTCCTTTATCACTTATTTTTTTCTTTTCCTTCTTGCGTTTTTCTTGCACAATGTAAATTTCAAATTATACACCAATAATGGAACTCCCTGAATTGACATAAAAAATTTGTTCCAATTCACCAATAATAGCACTGCCATAAATCTTGATACCCTCACACTTATTTTCTTGCATACCCACACTTCTCATGACATTCAACGATACTCCACTAGCTCTAAGGCTTGGGTAAAGATATTGTTTTTCTAGCTTAAAGTTTGTAATGTGAGTTTATACAAAGAAAAGACAATAAGGCTCAAATGGGCTCAACAATGAAAAATTCAATTACAGGGTTGGCTATTTGGCTAATGAAGCTCATTTATGTAACAAAGATGGCCTTAATCATGTTCGTGCATTCATGTATCAATGTGATCTTGAAGAAAATCAAGCAAGTTCTAGAGAAACAAAACCATGGAAGAATATCTCACACGAAAAGAAATAATGAGACTGTTATGGATGTATCAGTCTAAAGACTCAAAAATCTCATCGGCTTTTGTCTACAGAATTTAGTTACTGCCATCCTCAAAGAAAATAACTCCACTAATCAACTCTAAGTTGGAGGATTATTCATTCAATCATGTTATGAGTTCTTCAAAAGCCTAATTAATTCCAACAAAAAGCATATACAACCAAAAATCTTTTAACCTCAACTTCTCTTCTTGAAAAATCATGCACATTTGTGTTTTCTTTAAAAAAAAAATTTACTCACTCAATTTAAATGCAACCTAAATCTAAATCTCTCCCCCATACTTAAAACTTACATTGTCCCCAATGTAAGGTCCAATGCAAAGAAAATGACAAATATAACTAAAATAAATGATGGAATACAAAAAATAAAAACAAAAATAAAAAGATAAAGGAACGAACTCCCATTGGGTTGCCTCCCAAGCAGCGCTTTTGTTTATCGTCTTTGGCTCGACTCAATGTTCTTTATTCAGCCCGGGTCTATCATAGTTGACTTCGATCTTCCTTGAAGTGTACCAAATTCAATGAGAATGATAACTAGCAGTGTTCCTCTATCTCCATGGAATACATACTTGTAGTGACTAGGGTAAGGTTTCAAATCCAAAATGAAAGTCTGCAAATCAGAAGATAAAGGTTTCTCATTAGAAATTGGTAATACAAAACAAGAACTGATACCTGACTTTGGAAGAGCATTTAATGCTGCCACAATTCTTTGTAACTCAGTGTTTAAGGTCAACTCCTCTTTTTCCTTTTCAAGATGCTCAATATTAACAACTTCCCATTCTTTTGTAGCAACAAATTCGAAAACACCCTGTGCTAATTGATCAATCACATCAATAAAATGAACATGGTTATTATTACATGGATGTTTCATGGAATCATAAATATTAAGTATAATAGTTTTATCATCAAATTCCATGGTTAGTGTGTCATTATGAAAGTCCATTTTAGTTTGAGATGTCCTTAAGAACGGTCTTCCTAACAAAATAGGGAGAGTTTGATTACTGCTGCCAATGTCAAGCACATAAAAATCAGTAGGAAAAACTAACTCATTAACTTTCACAAGAACATCCTCTACTATCCCCTTAGGATATGTATTAGATTTATCAGCTAGTTGGATTGTGACACCAATGTCAATTAAAGGTCCTAGTTTCAAGGAAGTGTATATAGAATATGACATGACATTAATAGATGCTCCGGAATCTAACATGACCTTCTCAAACTTAGTATTACCTATCATGCAAGGAATGGTGAACATATCTGGATCCGTACACTTTGCAGGAAATTTATTTTGAATTATTGCAGATACCCGTTCTCCAATTTTTTACCTTTTCAATCCCCATCAATTTCTGTTTCCTTTTACTTGTGCACAATTGTTTCAAAAATTTAGCATAACGAGGCACTTGTTTAAAAATATCTAAAAATGGAATATTGACCTCGCATTTACTAAAAATTTCATGCAGCTCATCATGATCTCGTTCATATTTTCTAGATCCTACTAAAGCTTGAGGAAAAGGAGGTATTGGTTTATAATCAGAGAAGGGTAAAAACTTACGCTCAGTCACCTCAGTATCATTGGTGACAGTCTTGTTTGCAACCTCTTTTTCTTCTCTTCTTGCTCCAATGGCTTAGGGGATGCCTTTACCGGAATCTCAACCTCTTCACCACTTCTCAGGATGATTACGCTGACATTTTCTTTTGGATTCACCATTGTTTGAGAGGATAGTTTCCCCGAATTCTGTGACTCCAACCTACTGACTGCGTTAGCCATTTGACCCATTTGATTTTCCAACCTTTGAATGCTAGCCCTTCTCTCCTGTTAAAATTGTAAAGTGTTAGTGACAAGAGATTTAATAATATCTTCTAAAGACATACTAGAGTTAGATGTTTGTCCATGTTGTTGTCCAGGAGGGTATGGCTGATTATATTACTAAAAATTCTGCCAATTTTGATTCATATGTTGATTCACTTGTCGATTCGCATAACTAAGATCTGGATGATCCCTCCATCCTTGGTTGTACGTGTTTAAATAGGGATCATAATTCCTTTGTGGTTGTCCAAGAAAACTATTGACTTCATTTACGTGTTCAACGGATTTTTCTTGAAGTGTTGGACACATATCAGTTGGATGACCTACAAATGAACAAATTCCACAAGTCTTTGCTGTTTGCATAGTACCTACAGCCATTTGACAAATAAGAGTAGTTAGACTCGCAAGTTGTTGTTCAATGGATGAAACATTTACCTCATTAACTTGTGTAGATGACATGTCGAGTCTAGTGCCAAATTGTTGAGAATTGGCGGCCATATTTGTAATCAAGTTTCTTAAGTAGAAGATCGAGTTATGGGCATAAACTATATATATAAAAAATAGAATAAGAAAAATAAATAAAATTCTATGCTAAAATTCCTAAAAACAATAAATAGTCCTTAAACCTCTAAAACTAATGTAGTAGTGGAAATAAGGGTCGATCCCACGAAAAGTGTGCAATTCAACAATTTATGCTTCGTATAACGATTGAGGGGTTTTTGTTTATAACGAAATTAATCTTATAACAAATAACAATGTAAATTAACGATTTGTATTAAATCAATGAAACGAGTCTTGATCAAAGTCAACTTCCACCATTAGAGATTTATAACCATTCATCAATCCACAAAGAATAATCAATTCACATTCACAATATTCATCGTTAGAATAGATTCCTATTTCTCCTTAATTTTAGTTAATCAGAAACCAGCGTTCTAATTAACCCTAATTATCAAATAATCTCAGACCAGCGCTAAAGATTCAATTTAATAATAACTTTAAATAATAGAGAAATCGATAAACTAGATAATAAAAAACACCAACGGTTGCATTAAATCTATTTAAACATTCTTCTTAAGATTCAATAACCTCTATCGCAGAAAATTATCAAATCATAGTGTTTCACAAGTTAAATGATTCAAACAATTACGGATTTGAGATTTAACTTAGCTATAGATTGCAATATATGAAAAACTAATAGATCTCAAACATGGCAATCATAAAATTATGCATAGAAGAATATTTAATACTGAAAATATAAATTAAACAATGAAAATAGGTTGATCTCACAGTTATAATGTTTTTCAAGACTTCAGTATCCTTCAATCAAGCACCAATAGTTAGTTACACATGATAGATCTAAGAAAAATAGAGAGAAAATAGGTTAGAGCCCTGTGTTTTGGCCTCCTTAGGTCTATTTATACTTCCCTATACGTTCTTGGCCAATTTGGAGTCTTTTTCTTGAGTTTTCGCGACCCAAACAATAAAAACCTAAAATCTGTGGCGGCGCGCAGCGCTTAAGTGCTATAGGACAGTGCTTGAGCACTAGAAATCTGTTGAAAATTGTGTTTTCTCGGCTAGTGAAGCGCCTGAGCGCTGAGTTCGTAGCGCTTGAGCGCTAGAAATCTGTCCACTTTGCATCTGTTTCAGTATTTTCATCATAACTTCCTCTTCTGATATCCGATTGAGACGATTCAAAATGCGTTAGAAATATAACTCATAGGGCTACAACTTTTATTCAGAGACCATCTTCAAATTCGATCGTTTACTATGTCCAAAATTGGTCTTAATATGAGGTTGAAAATCGATACAAAACTTTTCAGCTTGAAAGATGATATGTGAAAATGTTTTGGCCATATTTCATCCCTTTGAATCCTTTCTTCATCCAATTGACCTCTAACACTCTCAAATCTTCATCACAAGGTTAGAATATTTGCACTTTAGTCCTTGAACTTTCACTTTCTTCAATTTTGATTTCTTTTCATCTATTTCTTCCAAATTATGCAATATCCATAGAATTGCCACCTAAACCAAAATATGAGAATACTAAGTACATTTAGGTACAAAATAAACATACGATCGCATAAAATAAGGAGGGAAAAATATGCATTTTACATTCCTATCATATATTCTATGGTTTGATGCCTCATAACACAATATAAACTTTGTTGTCGTTGTGGAAGTAGATATGAGTATCCGCTTAGCACTTTTTTCAGGAAATAGCACCTCCAGCAAGCATGTAGATATAGCTTAAAGTGGATCTCCTGCTATATTAGTATCCCGCAAAATCGGAATCAGAATAACCGATGATCTCCCACTGATCCAATCTTCTGTATGTGAGCATCCAAACCAACATCCTCAAAGAACCAGACATTTCTTATCTCGAAAATTGCCTTAATTGTGGGATCATAAAACTTGTAACCCCTAGACCTTTCAGAATATCCAGTAAAATAGTAACTAATAGTCCTTGCGTCCAGTTTCTTTTCATTTGGCCTATATGGCCTTGCCTCAACTGGACATCCCCAAATGTGTACGTGCTTCAAACTAGACATCTTGCCGGTCCAAAGCTCATAAGGGTTTTATCAGTGGTCTTAGTTATAACTCTGTTGAGTATATACGCTGTGGTTTTTAATGCTTCACCCAGAGTGATTCTGGTAAGGTAGAATGAATAATTATACTCCCCACCATGTCTTTAAGCGTTATATTTTGTTTTTTAGCAACAACATTCATAGTGGAGAACCCGACATAGTGTACTATGGTACGATATCACATTCATCTAGGAATTTAGCAGATGGTCATGGGCGTTGTTTACCTAAATCGTCATGTTTTCCATCGTATTTATCATCATGGTTCGATTTGACGCTTTCAATCCATTTGCCGAGTTGGTTTTCATCTTCAGCTTTATAGTTTATAAACATATCTAGCGGCTGTGATTTTTCATGAATGAGATCTATATAGACATATCTAGAAAAGTTGCCTATGAACGTTTTAAAATATTGTTGACCATTCCAAAATGCCATAGAGAATGGTCCACAAATCTCCGTATATATAAATTATAAGACGTCCAAAGTCCCGTTGGCTTGAAATATCCTTTTATTAATTTGTTTCCCTTTATACAGTTAACACACATATCATAATCTATAAAGTCAAGAGGATCATGAATTTTATTAGACACAAGTCTCTCAATTCACCTCTTGGAGATGTGACCTAATCTCCCCTGTCACAACGAGACAGAATTCTCGCCGGTTAATTTTCGCTTTACACCTCGAGTACTTACATGCAAGGATTTGTCCTT
This sequence comes from Fraxinus excelsior, assembly GCA_019097785.1. NCBI lineage: Eukaryota > Viridiplantae > Streptophyta > Magnoliopsida > Lamiales > Oleaceae > Fraxinus > Fraxinus excelsior. Next base: position 16,791,485 of record CM032638.1, read on the forward strand.
ATCATTTTTCTTTTTCTTGTTCCTTTTGTCTTTGGAGGTGGTTGCTAAATGAGCACTTTTTTTTGTCTTGTTATGCTTTAATATTTCCTCTTCTTGGATATAGTGTGAGATGAACTCATTAAGGGATTACGAGTCCTTTTGACAATTGTAACTCACCTTGAATTGACTGAAATTGTGCCGAAAGTGATATCGGAACCAAGTGCACCAACCAACAAGTCTTCAAACAAATCCAACTTGAGTGACTTTAGTTTTGATAACAATCATCACATTCTCTTGCCATTCCTTGAGATTAGTGTCATTAAGCATTGAAATTGAATTGATACTAGTAGAGATATTAGAAACAGAACCTGGAATTGAATTAGAGAACAACTAATTGGAACAACTCACATAAATATCCCTAGCCCCTGTTTGATACACATTAAAATTTTCATTCTCATTCTTCTACTTATTTTCAACCATACATTCTCCATTAATCTACTATTCCAGAATACATTCTTCCAAAATAATATGGTTCAAACACAGCCTTAATATGCAAATAATAATTTCAAATAATGGCACAAGATACCTAACACAACATCAATATTTAGTGTTTAGACAAAAATATTGACTTAGTGGTACCTTGATATAGTGATCAAACACTAACAATAAATAAACACGTCAATCAACAAATCTTTCTTTGGACCGATTTATTGATCACACGTTAAACCAAATAATCGCCACATATTTATCACCACATGTACATATGCGATTCGGCCAAATATTGACCTTCCTCTGGACCGATCAAATATTCACATGAATGACACACACAAACACCTTTTAATATTTTAAGTTTATTAATTTCCAAGATAGAGGTTGATTGGCAATATGTTGTTTCAATTAATTCACTTTCGAATATTATACCTCTCAAAAGAGTTCTTTGTACCAGAATTTGAAAAAGAAAATCATCAAATTTGCACATTTTATTTATTTTGAAACTTTAAGGGACTAATGGTTAATAATCCAAAACTTTAGGGATCAAAAATTAATTATTCAAAACTTTAGATGCTAGTTTGAACAAATTAGAAACTTTAAAGGTTTTAATTACAAAATCAGAACTTTAATGGGCCAAATTAATTAATTTTCAAACTTCAGGGGCTGAAATATTGAACCCAGAACTTTAAAGGGCTGATTTGGATGAATTTTAAACTTAAGGGGCTGAATTATTAAGAGACATTTTAAAAATTACAACCCTAATCCTAATATGAAATTGCAAGTAAGGACTTGAAATCATTAAATTTCTAGCCCAAGCCCCCGCACCCAAAATCACCCAAACCCTAAAAAAAGAAATCATAGGGCGGTGCCCCCCATTGGTGGTTGGAAACAGCGATCGCCGCTGCGTAGCACGCTACGCATCACCATGAGATGCAATAAATGTTGTACCAACCGTGGCAACACGTGGCGGCGCTGCTACGCTGTAGCCCACGTGGCTTCCGATTTTTTTTAAACTGAATCGTGGGATACATGCTGAATAGTTTTCAAATTCAACAAAAACTAAAGTCGAAATTTCTATATTTGAAAATAATGAAATTATCACAAGAACCAAATTAAAATTTCGATTGTTAATGTTTCAACATGAATATGCTCTGATACCACTTGTAGAGAAAAGTTTTACAGACATAATGATCTTTCATATTGGATCACCAAGATTTTATGAATCAAAACGAAAGCGTACCTGAATCAGACATGGTTAATGCAACGAATGATGCGGTTTTAGTCTTCCAGATTTGATGATGGGAGTCAGAACAAAATGAACAATCAGTGTGTGATCCGAAGACCATGACCGTATATATATACTAACGGCCTCTTAACCTAATTTGGCCCATCATGAAATTAGGGATAAGCCTGGTCTCCCCACTTTAGTTAGATGCTTCAAAACCAAAAATACCGAAACCTTATTTTATCACTTTAAACGGATTTAATCAAAATTGATAACTTTTAATTTAATAGATAATAATTCACATATAAGCGCACACGATCACACGATCGATTGAAAAACCTTACATCTTCACCTTCTCCAAGTGTCCACTTTGATTCCCATACTTTATGAAATCTTTCAATTGGCTTTTCAAATCCATCCAATTGAATCCCACATAATTTGAATAATATTTGTTACAAAATTATTTGTTAAATAATATTAAATGTATTACGATTAGGAACGATAAAATAATAATAATGAGGGCATTGCACTTTTATTATTATTATTATTATTATTATTATTATTATTATTATACAAATAAAGAACTCTAAATTATTTTCTTGTTGACTTTCTACATAAATTAGTACGTTGTAATGCCAAACAAATCTCAACAATATGATACAGAAGAAAACAAATCCAATTTAAATAAATCATGGCCAGTTTTTGACACTGCATGTGTGTATTTGCTAATGTAAAAAATTGAAATTAAAATAAAAAACAAACTTTTTAGCTTGAATTTTACTTTCCTAAACATTATTCCATTTATCACTTTGCTAATCATAGTACTTCATAGTTGAGAACTGGCATCAGATCCTATTTCAAATGCACCAAACATACAATTAATGAATTCCATTTAGAATTAAAAAAAATTATATCTTCCTGCCCTGTGAAATTCTTACGATCCTGAAAAATGCGACGTGTTTGGTAGAGTGAACAACATTACTAAAGGAGAATTTATTTTTATTCGATAAGGTGTATCATACGTGCCATTAGAGTTTCATGGCTTCAATATATGAGCTGTCAAGAAAGTCGTCATGATAGAAAAGGAAATTATTAAGGATTATGATTCTTACTACTTTGATCCTCACTACTAATGTACACATATCCTCGCTGTAACAAAGATTATTACATACAAAAACCTCAAACTAGGAGAGTCATGAAACGAGCACGAAAGAGTCTCTACTGAACTAGGACTAACAATTAGCATAAAACATATATGCCAAATCAAATAGTAATCTGCATCCTTCAATATACTGAATACTGAATGAAGCATATGTTGAACTTTTTACAGCATGTTTGGTATGAACGAACAATAATTTAAATCTTGTTCATTATCTAGTCGATTCATTCCAAATATGCACTCAAATATCTCCCTCAAAAAAACAAAATAGAATCAGCTAAGAGAGCTTTAACATAATTAATGATTATACATATTGACATATGAAAACTATGGGAAGTTGCAGAACAACATAAGATCTTGATTATGCAAGATGCTAGGATTTTAGACAGGAAGCACAGATCCATAAAATATGCACCAAAGACAAAGATTGATAACAAAACTTGGAAAGAAAAAGTTAAAAAGAAGGGAGATTTTTGTTTCATATACAGATACATAAACAAACAGTGCACGCATCTGCAGTACATTAGACTAATACAAACATATTCATAACCAACACTACTCGATATATCTAATTAAGACAAGATCTATAACCTTAATCAATGCAAAATAAAACGACAGCCTCCCATTTAGACAAAGTGATTAATATAATTATAGGCTCCTAGGTTGTTGTAGCAAATGATCGGACCAAGATGCTTAATTCCCCATGAGAAGAAGTGATTTTAAGCTTGATACAAAGAGAGAAGAAGACCCTTTATTTCACTAAAATTGGAGGGTGGTTCTTCTTCTCCTTGTACTCCATTGTCAGCCGTTAGATGTCCATTTCTCTGACCTGTTTTCTTCTTTGTCTTTGTTGGTGATGATGGTAGAGATAGTAATGGCTGTGAAGAAAAAAAGTAAGGTGGGTGGTAGGACAGTCGAGAACATGATGATTGTTTTGGGTTCAGCAGTTGAAAATTTAGAGACGGACAGGGACAGAGTGGGAAGAGAGAGAAACCCTAAACGTTTTTTGTGTAGTCTCTCTTTCTTTCCTACAGAAGATTGTGTTTCTTGATAAGGAGAAAGGACGGTATAAACATTCATTGAAAACTTGTCTTTAATTACAATATTTCTCACCCATTTCATACGCGTGCTAAATTAGTACACGGGATTCCGATCAAAATATATACAAGCATCAAGTGAGTTGTTTCGAAGCTTGAATAGTCTTTTTCTAGCATATTCAAAATTTTAGCACGAAATATAAAAACTTCACAGTCCAATGTGGTTCGTATGAGTTCATTTTTTTTTTTTTATTATTATAATTAGATTCAAATTACATCCAAAAAGATCAATCGTTGAAGATACTAGCATGGGCACACTCTACTTAAGTTGTTGGTCAATAACTCAACTTGTAAGTTGAGGGATAAAAGTGACGTGGTACTCTTTGATCAACTTGTACACTTCGATTTAACTTGATGTGAAAAGATGAAGATAATAGTGATTCTTGTCAATCACCAACTTTATTGAAAATACAACAAGAGAATACTCTCTATAGCGAGGCTAGTGTTGACCCCCTTTGGCATAAAACTATTACACAGAAACTAGATGACCTTGGGAAGACTATTGTTGGATGCAAATGGATTTACAAGATTAAGACTCGGGTAGATGGATCAGTAGAACGCTACGAAGCTTGCCTAGTTGCAAAATGATTCACTCAGTAGTATAATTTGATTACAAGGAGACCTTTACTCATGTTTATCTTCTCACTTCTGTTAGATCTTTACTTGTCGTTGCCTTAGTTCGCCACTGGTATATATTTGAGATGGATGCCAAGAATTACTTCTTGAATTATATATAATCTTGCAGAAGAAATTTACACGAAACCTCCTCCCAATTATGTGCATCCTCCACACCAAGTTTGTCAACTTCGATGGGCCTATATGATTTCAAGCAAGTAACTCGAGCTCAGTTTTCCAAGTTCAGCAATTTTTAGTCAAAATTTTGAGATAAAATACACTAAGTTGTTTCCATGGTCTTGAGGCAGCATCTGGTTCAAATAAGTGCCATCTTTCTTGAGCTAAATATGTTTCGAATCTCCTCTCAAGAGTTGGTCTCATGGATAGCAAGAGTGTCAGTAGTCCTCTTGAGCCTAATTTTAAGCTCCTTGCTACATATAGTGAACCTCTGGTTAGGTGCTACACTTTACTGTCAGTTGGTTGACAGTCCCATCTATTTCACTGTTACCAGTGTTCTACAAAAGCGTGTCTAGATGTTGCCTTGAAGCGAGGCGTGGGCAAAAAGATTTGTCTTGGCATTGAACGTGAATTAAGCGGTCAGCTCGTTGATCACTTCACGCCTAGGCGTGCATTATTAATTTTTTTTCTATTTTATAAAAAACTTTTTATTTGACTTTTGCTTGGCATGACTTTGATATTAAGAGCCACATCCACAATGAACTCTAAGGCTTTAAAGCCCTCATATGGAGGTGCGAAGAATGTTAGAGGAAAGCTAAAACGTCTCAACAAGGAGCATGCTGAGAAGAACGATGATGAAGGTGCCTAGAAGGCTAGTAAGGGCAAGTAAAAAGAGGCCCAAATGAAAAGAAAATTAACTCATAGCTCCGTCCCTTCTTTTTGAAAGTTCGGCACCACCATTGCCCTAGCTGACAGGTAGACCCTACCTTCTTATCTAAAGCTGATGCAGGCTTCGTTCGATGTTGTTAAGGCCTTCAAGCCTAAAGTGGCCAATGAAGAGGCTGCAAATAAGGTAGAGCAAACCCCTGAGGCCTTAACAAAGGCACTTGTGGTGAGGACCCCTAGGAAATCTGGAAGGTTATTGGATGGACAATACAAGGAGATTGCCCCAACAGTGATGAAAATGTTGTCACCAGAGGCCCGTAGTGCCAGTTTTACATGTTTCGGACTAAAAAGTGGCAGGATTATGTCTCCACCTGCGATGCAGTTGATTTGATAGCGACCCTGGTCAGCTAAAGTGCTAGGGCTTTTAGGGTTGCCCTTGAGTGTCAAGAAGTGTTGAACGATATTTAGATACACAACCGAGAGTTGGTTGAGAAGTTGTCCTCAATGGATGAGGAAATGAAGAAAATAAAATCCAGCCTGAAGAGCTAAGGTCCCGCGAGTTGAAGAGGCAGCTAAGTTTGATTCTTCCTTAGCGGAAATCGAAGCTCTGAAGAGGAAGGTCCATGAATCCTAGTGCGAGGTTGCTTCCTTGACAAAAATGGTTGAAACTTCAAACAATCAATAGAAGCTAACGGTCGAAGGTTTGGAGACGACCAATTTGGAGAACACTGGCTTAAGGATGCCAATTGGTTTCTAATGACCCAAATAATACACTAAGTGAAGGAGGATGCTCAGAAAGCAGGTGAGGAGGCAGTGAAGGACTATAATGCTAACTTCCATCTAATGGAAGAGTATCAGTGCTTTTGCGCATATTGGAGGAGATTTCCCTATGTTAAAATAGTGGAGAGGGTAGGAAAACATTACCCATAATTTAATGTTTTTAAATTGAAAGCGAAGTCTTAGAGGATGTACCTCAGATCCTAGCTAATGACGCGATGGAAACAGAATAACAAGAGGGTGCTATCGAGGACAAATCTTCAGACCAGGAAGCCCTAGCTACTAAAGCCCCGCTACATAGGCATCAGACTCCTTACCACCTTCAGCATAATATAGGATTTTTTATTTTGTCTTCTTATGTAATGGTTGAGGTACCCAATTGTACAAATTTTCTGTTTAATGAAGTACATGTTTCTCTATCTTCTTGTTTGAGCTGGGACTTTAGTAAACAATATAACTTGCAATAAGGTTCTTGACTTAAACAATATACATTGCAAGTATTGGGATCTCCATAAGGTACATAACTTTAACAATATAACTTACAAGCTAAATTAAAGTAAATATAATGACCTCCAAAAATGACTTTTCTTTCCAATAGTTGTAGCATGACTAATCTTCAAACACGTTCAACTTTAATGTTATTTTCACTCTCATGATGTTCAACTTTGTTACAGAAAATTCATGCTTCATGCTTCGCAAGATCAATGAGGTAATTCCTTTTAATTTCAGTTTTGGCATGGAAGACTTGTGTTGTATACCTCGGAGAACCCATGTGGTAATCCTTCTTGGGATCTGATCCTCTTTTATAAGGTGCCCACGCTTTTCTACATGGTAGACAATTCATCCATGTAGGGGCTTCTCCCATGACATTCAGTTTCGTCGTGGGAGACTTGTGTTGTACGTCTCGGAGAACCAATAAGGTAATCCTTTTTTAGGATCCGATCGTCTTTTCCAAGGTGCCCATGCTTCCCTACATGGCGAATGGCTAATCCATTTAGGGACTTCTCCCATGAAGTTTAGCGTCATCATGGGAGGCTTATGTTGTACACTTCGAAGAACCAATGAGGTAATCCTTTTTTGGGATCTGATTCTTTCTTCCAAGACGCCCATACTTCCCTACATGGTGGATAGTTCATTCATGTAGGGGTTTCTCCCATAAAGTTCAGCTTTGCCATGGAAAGCTTGTGCCTTATATGTATTAGATGAAGCATACTTTTATTGAATCATTTCAAGATATTCACAAAGGTTGGGAAGGTTCCTCCAACGGTAGAACCCATTCACTTGTAGTATATTCTAAGATGTTCTATGTTCCATGGACAAGGCTGTATTTTCCCATCCAAGTCTTTTCCTATGATGGAGGTGAATGTTGGGAATATTTGTGATAAGCAGTCGAAAATCTGTTGAAATTGCAACTGCTTTCGGTCCGAAAATGGGGAGATCGACAGAGGTGAATGGTGGGTGATCATACCAGACTAGGTGTCCTACTCGAGTAGATGCTCCCGATGAGCATTCTCCTTTTTTCCCCAATCGTCGTGCCTTCCTCGGGCTATGCTCATCGGGTTTATAAGTACCCCGAGTAGCTAAGCCACATGTCAAGGCTTTTTCCATACTCGAGAAGGAGATCCTACTTGTCACATGCTATCCCGTCTGAATGTATTCTACACTTGGAGTCCTATCCCTACCCAAACACCCAAGAAACACCAAATTAACTAAGCTACAACTTTCAATTGCACTAGAACTCCTAAGAATTTGATGCCGGATAGAATAACGATTATTCTGTAGGCTGGGATCAATAGACAAAAAAATGGAATAAAGCAAGAGAAACACTAAAGGAAACGATAAGAAATCTTTATTATTCAACAACTGAATGAAAAATAACCCACAAGCCGGGTTATATAGCCGAATATGCGAAATTAGTGAAAATTTATCAAAAATGGTAAATTCTATTTTTACTACCAAAATAACATGCTTAATAAAAGAAATAATATCACCAAAATTCGGCTCAAATTGAGCTCTTATTCTATGTCAAAAAGGTAATCGAAATATTACCATAAACGGCAAAAAATAACTTAAATTGATTATTCGGAAAGGAAAACAGCAGAATTCGGCTTCGAAATCGATGCTCACCGAGTAAACCACATCGTGCACGCCAAAAAGATCTTTTCGAATTGGGGTCATGGGCGTGATGCTGACAACCGTAGCAAAATTAGGAAATACCGAAACATGCCCGTAGATGGTCCCAATTAGGAAATGCCGCCAATTACTTGTCAATTTTGCGCTGATCTGCCAACTCATAGTATCTCAGCGCCATTAACGTACTATCAGACAGCTCGGCCTCATCGACGGATCCTCCTACTTCAGTCTCCCCGTGTTGGAAAGAGCTCGTCCTCGAGTTCACTTGGGTGTCTTCAGGATCCCCAAAAAAAGGACTGAGGTGTTTCACATTGAAGACATCAGAAGTCTTCAAATGGCTGGGGAGGCATAGTCGGTAAGCATTGTCGTTGATCTTCTGTAAAACCTCACAAGGACCAATCTTCCGCTCTTTTAGTTTATTATACTCCCCAACAGGAAAGCGATCACGAGTTAACACTGCCCACACAAAATCACCAACTTCAAAAAGGACCTGACGACGATGGCTATCTGCCCGAACCTTGTACTTAGCATTACTCTCTTGGATGGCTAACCGCACTTGTTCATGGATTTCTCGAAGATGTTCTGCCATCTCATCTGCCTTGTGACTTATACGACCCACACGGGGAATATGGGCTAAGTCAAGTACCCTAGTTGGAATCCCACCATAGACAATGTCAAAAGGGCTCATCCCCGTGGTTCTATTTTTCGACCTGTTATAGGAGAATTCGGCTTGAGGTAATGCCAAATCCCACTGCTTCGGCTTAGTTCCTGCCAGACTCTTCAACAGATTACCCAAGCTCTGATTCACCACTTCGGTCTGACCATCTGTTTGAGAATGGTAGGCACTGTTAAAATTCAATTGCGTCCCCAGTTTCACCTACAAGCTTTTCCATATTTGAAAACTTGCCAACCACAACGAAAATAGAATCTGAGGCACGTTGGGTACGAGGCAGCCCCATTATAAAATCCATACTGACATCAATCCAAGGTGCTTCAGGTACTGGCTAAGGCGTGTAAAGACCCGTATTAGTAAGAGCCCCATTTGACCGCTGGCACACATAACAACGCCCAACATGATGAGCCACGTGACTACTCACTTTGGGCCAATAATAGGTAGAGGAAACCAATGCCAGTGTCTTATCTCTTCCAAAGTGTCCCATGTTATGAAGTTCACTAACAATATGTTGCCTTAGTGAACAATCTGGAACACATAACTGCAATCCACGAAATAGATACCCATTAGGCAAAACGAAATCATGCCGCTGATTGTTATTTACCTCCTGAAGTATCTTCCCGAAGGAAGGGTCCGCATCATACATATCCGAAAAAACCTCAAACCCCAAGACATTGGTGATGGTGGTGAGAAGTGATGAACGCCGACTCAATGCATTTGCAACAAGATTTAGGCTCCCAGGTTGGTGCTTTAGTGAAAATGTGAACTCCTATAAGTATGACACCCACTTGGCATGTCGTTTACTCAATTTTTGTTGACCATTGATATACTTCAGGGCCTCATGATCAGTGATAAGAATAAACTCCCTATGTACCAGGTAATGACGCTAATGCTTCAATGACTGAACTATGGTATAGGATTTGAGGTCATAGGTAGAATAGTTCATTTTTGATCCTGAGAGCTTATCGCTGAAAAATGCCACTAGACGCCCTTCTTGACTCAAAACACCACCAATGCCCACTCCAGAAGCATCACAATTTACCTCAAACACCTTATCAAAATCTGGAAGTACCAACACTGGAGCTTCTGTCATCCGCTGCTTGACCAACTGAAAGCTGGATTCTGCTTCCTCAGACACTGGAAAGAGTGTCCCTTGAGGCACTCTATGATTGGGGCAATCAAAGTACTGAAATTCTTGATGAATCGACGATAGAAGGATGCCAGTCCATGGAAGCTCCAAACATCGTGCAAGGTTTTTGGCTTAGGCCACTCCAAAATCACATCTATTGTAGATTGATATGCATGAATACCATCAGTAGACACAACAAAACCTAGAAAGGTAACAGAAGTAGTGAAAAAAGAACACTTTTTTCGATTAACAAATAGGCACTCCGTCCTCAACATATCAAAAACTGCACGAAGGTGATCAAAATGAGATGCCCACGTTGGACTGTAGATGAGGATATCATCAAAGTAGACCACCACACACTTTCCCATGAAAGGCTGTAACACCTGATGCATAAACTTCATAAAAGTACTGGGCTCATTGGATAGTCCAAAAGGCATGACCATCCACTCATACAAACCGTGGTGCATCTTAAACGCCGTCTTCCACTCATCTCCTAGTCGTATTCTAATTTGGTGATATCCGCTCTTAAGGTCAATTTTTGAGAAGACCTTAAAACCGGACAATTGATCCAATATATCATCCAAACGGGGAATTGGATACCTATACTTCACTGTAATCATGTTGATTGTTCTACTATCAACATACATACACCAAGAACCATCCTTCTTCGGCACTAGTAGAGTAGGAACTGCACATGGGCTCATGCTCTCACGAATGTAACCCCTCTCCAACAACTCCACCACTTGTCGCTGCAATTCTTCAGCTTCCTTGGGACTGAGGCGATAAGTCGGTCGATTAGACAGACTCGACCCTGGAACAAGGTCAATTTGATGTTGAATATCCCTCATAGGTGGTAACCTCAGAGGGAGATCTTCAAGCATCAAATCAGAGAACTCCATTACCATCTGTTGTATTTCTACCAATAAATCTGGATTCTCATCTGTTGTATGATTCTCACGAGGCATAAGAGCGTAGATCACATCTTCACGCTCAATCTCTCCCGAAAAATTGGACATAGAAAGCAGGTTGGAGTTTTTAGCTACCGAGGTAAGAGTGACTTCTTCTCTACGGGGCGCCAACACAACTTTTTTCCCTTTGATGCTAAGGGAATACATATTTTTTCGCCCATCATGAACAACATTGCGATCATACTACCAAGGTCGTCCCAGCAATATGTGACAAGCATCCATCGACACAACATCGCACTATGCATTATCAAAATATTTTATGCCGATCGAAAAAGACACTAAATAAATGTTGTCAACTGATATTGCACTGCCTTTACTCAACCAAGACAATTTATATGGCTTGGGATGCCTATCTGTCTTCAATTGCAATTTTTGAACAGCTTCTTCAGACACCACATTTTCGCAACTTCCACTATCAATGATCAGTTTACAAACCTTATCTGCTACTGTGCAGGTTGTGTGAAAGATGTTGGTTCTCAACCAGTTGTCTCCGGAATCGCCTTTCGGAGTCAACAGACTCTTTCGCACAACTAGAGTCTCATGACCGTCCCCATACAGTACGTCTTCTTCTTCATCATCGTCATATATAGGTTCTCCAACTTTCTCAACCTCATCTGTAATTTCTTCATCAATAAAGAGATTTTTACCTGTCTGACTATCTGGTTTTCTGCAATCAGTTGATCGATGTCCCTGTTCATCACACCTAAAACATCTAATACCCGAACCAGGATTAACTCGGGGTGGTTGTTGAGTAGGACGAGGTGCTTGAGGGTGAATTGGTTGACTACCTTCGCTTCTGGTCACCGGTCTCCTATTCTACTACTTCTCTACAGCAAGTGTGCGCTAGTATGCTTCAGAAACAGTCCATAGCGAGTGAAGGTGGATGACATCTTGTATGGACTGTCGCAACCCTCCCAAGTATCTCGCTACCATATGTTCTTCTGTTTCAGATAGATCATTCCGAGCCACTAACTAATAGAACTCCTCTATATAGTCATTAACCGATCTTGTGCCTTGCCTCAAAGAATGAAGTCGCTGAAACAAAGTTTGAGTATAGCCGAAAGGAAGAAAGTGACCATTCATCTTCTTCTTCATTTTCTCCCAATCTGTGATTTTGACCTTAGCCTACTGCGTGAACGCCTCAACTGCTCCCACCACGCAGATGCTTTTCCCTTAAGTTTGATAGCAACTAACCTTACTTTGATGTGATATGGAACCTCCTTTTACTCAAAGATACGTTCCACTTTATTCAGCCAATCAACAAAACCTTCAGCCTGTAACGTACCAGAAAACTACGGTAGATCCACCCGAAAGCCGAAATCCACATGACGATCCTCCCGACCACAACGCTCCCAGACTCGAGCAGGGTTGTGATACTGGTTTTCGTAACTAGTATCGGACTCGTGACCCTTCAGTTCGCGGTCACCGAGATCATGCGCTGTCAGAAGCTGAGTTAACTCTGCAATTTGCCTCTGTAAGTTTTCAATCGTCACCTCTTGAACATTACGATCACGGTGTGGGACTTCCTCATTCGGAACCTGCCCTCTACGACCACGACCACCAACCATGATTGACTGATGAAATCTAGTCCCAAGAAGATGCTGATGCTCTGATACCAACTGATGCTGGGCAGAATAACGATTATTCTGCAAGCTGTGATCAATAGACAAAAACAGAGAATAAAGCAAGAGAAACACCAAAGGAAATGATAAGAAATCTTTATTATTCAACAACTGAATGAAAAATAACCCACAAGCCGGGTTATATAGCCGAATATACAAAATTAGTGAAAATTTATGAAAAATGGAAAATTCTAATTTTAATACCAAAATAACATGCTTAATAAAAGAAATAATATCACCAAAATCCGGTTCAAATCGAGCTCTTATTCTATGTCAAAAAGGTAATCGAAATATTACCATAAACGGGCAAAAAATAACTTAAATTGATGATTCGGAAAGGAAAACAATTGAATTAGGCTTTGAAATCGATGCTCACCGAGCAAACATCATGCGTGCCGAAAAGACCTTTTCAGAGTGGGGTCATGGGCGTGATTCTGACAACTGTAGCAAAAGTTATGGCCAAAATACCGAAACATGCCCGTAGATGGCCCCATTAGGAAACACCGCCAATTACTTGCTAATCTTGCGCTGATCTGCCAACTCATGGTATCTTAGCACCATCAACAGGTGCGATTTTTGGTAGCATCATTGGGGCCATCTGTGGGAAATGCTACCAAAAGTCATGGTCAACACACGTTCAGGTCTTCTACCAACAAGCTCATCCGCACTAGATCCACCACCTGTCGCGAAACTCATGACCGATCAAGAGGAATCATCTGCAGTACCTACAGCCCAGGCCTTTGAAGAATTTCACCGGCAAGTTGCCACACTAACTCAGTTGTTAAGCCAGAGGAATGACCATCCGACGCAGGAACATCCGTCGGCGCCGACGGTAGGAGAGCAATGAGGGTTCGTGAATAATGCTCGTGCTCGGGATACTCGTGAAGCTTAGGATAAGGATGGATCTGGGGCTTCAGGTGCCCCTCGGTGGCCTCGGGCTTAAGGTTGGCCACCATGGACTCAAGCGAATTGGCTAAGATCATACAGGATGGAATCACTATTAGATTGCAGAAGAACACCCAGCGGACGACGAGATTTATCCGAAAGTGCTCTCATATCCCATCCAGGACATATTTAAGCTCCCCCGCATGAAGGAATATGATAGAACAACTGACCCTATCAACCACCTCAACGTATACACAGACATCATGAATTTGTAGGTGGCACTAGATCCCGTGATGTACAAAGCTTTTCTACAAACCTTGACTAATGCTGCCATAGATTGGTTCTCTACCCTGGAGCCCAACTCCATTGCTTCGTTTTCCGACTTGGTCGATAAGTTATCCACTTTTTTTCCTAGTAGCAAGTGCATCAGGAAGACAGCGGTATCTCTCATACAGCTTAGGCAGGGGCCAAATAAAACCCTACGAAATTTCATAACGAGGTTTAACAAGGAAAGACTTCAGATACCCGACATTCACATAACTGCGACAATCTATGCCCTCATATATGCCATAAGATGCGAGGCTTTCAAAATGTCACTATCGAAAAACCCACCGAATGCCGTGACCGAGCTACTTACCCGAGCAGGAAAATACATTAATATGGATGAAACACTTAACTCGGGAAGGAATTCTCGCCCGACCTCAGAGAAACCCGAGCATAAAAGGTAACACGACTTTAATCCTCATCCAGAGGTAAACAGGGAAAAGTAGATATAGGAGATACAGTCGACACTACTGACTCGTCTGAACATTTCAAGGTCAATTATTCTGATGGTGATCAAGGATATGAAAGAGCTTAATGGCCTTCAAGGATATAGTCACCTCCGAATGCTCGGGATAGAAGTAAGTATTGTGATTATCATTGGGATCATGTGCACACAACGGAGAACTGTAAAGCCCTCCAGCGAGAGATTAAAACTCTAATAAAAAGGGGATTCTTTAGCTCATACATCAGTCACGATAAGCGCCCGAGGAATGATCGAGACAAGGGAAAAGGTCCAGACGGAAGAGGGAATGACAAGCCTACTGGAGGAACAATTAACATTATTATTGGAGAAATAGCATCCGACGGAGACTCGAACAGTGGGCGTAAACAGTATGCTAGGCAGTATAACCCGAACTTGAAGATAATGATAGGAGAATGGAAGAAATCACCTTCGGGCCGTAGGATTTGGAAGGCTTCTCACACCCGTATGATGATGCCTTGGTTGTATCGACGATTATATCTAATTTTGAAGTGAAGAGGATTTTGGTTGATAATGGGAGTTCAACCAGCATACTTTCTCATGAGGCATACTCTAAGATGGGAATTTCGACCGACCAGCTCAAAGCCGTCCAAACCCCACTTCAAGGATTTAGAGGAGGTACAATCATTCAGGAAAGATCATCAATCTGTCGCTAACATTGGGGTCTGGTCAAAAGTAGATAACTGAACTAACATCATTCCAGGTAGTCTGTATTTCAATGGCCTATAACGCCATTCTGGAGAGGCAATTGCTTAACAAGATGAGGGCCATTGTCTCTACTTTCTACCTTGCTATGAAGTTCTCTATTACTAATGGAACGGGCATCATCCGTGGAGACCAGACATCTGCTAAGCATTGTTATATTACCAGTGCTCGGGGAAACGTCGTACAGATATCATCACCCGATCCTGACCTTGGAGAAAGACTTACTTCTATAGAAGGATTGGTTGCGGTCGAGCTCAAGCCCCGAAAGAAGGTGACTATTGGCCGAGATCTTGATGCTAGCCTCATGACCACGCTCGTAAGTTGTTTGTCTCACAATATTGATGTGCTCGCGTGGAGCGTAGATGATATGCCTGGGATAGACCCAAGTGTTGTAGTTCACAAACTAAATATCAATCCTGGTGCTAAGTCGGTCAAGCAAAAGAAGAGACAGTTTGCACCAGAACGACACGAGGTCATTTGGGAGGAGGTTGGCAAGTTAATCAACGCTCAATTTATTTGGGAAGTTTAGTACCCCAACTAGCTCGCCAACATAGATCTCGTCAAGAAGGTTAACGACAAGTGGAGAGTATGTATTGACTTTATAGATCTTAATGAGGCATGCCCGAAGGATAATTATCCCCTGTTTCAGATCAATAACTTAGTGGACAATGCATCGAGTCATAAACTGTACAGCTTTCTCCATGCATTTTTTGGATATCATCAAATCCTCATGGTCGAGGAGGATCAGGAGAAAACATTGTTTATGGTTAACTCTGCCATATATTATTATAGGGTCATGCGATTTGGGTTAAAGAACACAAGAGCTACTTATCAGAGATTGATCAACAAAATCTTTGCTAAGATGACTAGACGGAATATTAAGGCTTATGTGGATGATATGGTGGTCAAAAGCAAACAACCGGGGGACCATATTGAAAATCTCGAGGAGGTGTTCTCTATTCTTTGGGAATATAAGATGGAGTTAAAATCTAGCCAAATATACCTTTGGGGTAGCCTCGTGCAAATTTTTAGGCTTCATGATCACTCATAAGGGGATTGAAGCCCATCAAGACAAAATATATGCGCTTACATCCATGGAGTCCCCTCGAAATAAGAAGGAGGTATAAAAACTAACAGGTCAAGTTGCAGCATTGAACATGTTTATGTCCCGAGCAGCAGACAGATGCTTTCCCTTTTTCAAAGCTCTAAGTAGATGTCATAACTTTGAATGTACCGAGGATTGTGAGAAGGCTTTCCAAGAACTTAAGTAAACGTTGGCAACCCACCTAGTTCTGACGAAACTAGAGCCTGGTGATACTTTATTTATGTACCTAGCAGTCTCTCAAAACGCGGTGAGTAGGGTGTTAGTAAAAGAGAAGAACAGAGCCCAACAGCCAATCTACTACGTAAGTAAGGTCTTATTTCATGCGGAGACCGGGTATACATTGGTCGAACAGCTAGCTCTTGCATTGGTAGTGACATCACATAAGTTGTGACAGTATTTCCAATCCCACCCTATTGTTGTGTTCACTAATCAGCCACTCAAGCATATACTACAGAAGTCGGACGTATATGGAAGGTTATTGAAGTGGGCCGTTGAACTTAGAGAATTTGACATTGAATTCAAATCCCAACCCTCGATTAAAGCACAGACATTTGCTAATTTCATAGCAGAACTCACCACAAGGCCTCGAGGGCCAGTAGACAACCCAACCAGTGATGTCATGGAGGTATAAGAGATATTTATAGACGAGGTATCAAACTCCTCGGGCTCGGGTGTAGGGGTCATACTTATCAGTCCGAATAGCCGAACATAAATATAATGTGCACTCTAATTTGAGTTTGATGATACAAACAATGAAGCTGAGTACGAAGCTGTTATAATTGCGCAAGAGCTTTCCATTAATCTTGAGCTTGAGCACATAAAAATATACAGCAATTCGTAATTGGTGGTTGGATATATTGAGGGTATGTTCGAAAGAAAAAATGAGAAGATGAGCCTTATTGCCTGAGAGTTCATGATTTTTGGGGCAGTTTAGAAGTTGTAAAATTATAAATATTTCCCGAGCTGCGAATCGTAAAGCTGATGGTTTGTCCCGGCTTATCTTCATGAGGATTGATGGTCTTGACAGAATGGTTCACATAAAATTTGTAACGGAGCCAAGCATTAGCCAAACACCTTCCATCATGGATGTTGAGCAAGAACCATGTTGGATGGACCTAATAATTGATTTCATAACTAACGGGAATTTAGGAGATGATCAGCGCATGGCAAGGAGCATTCGAGCTCGAGCACCGAGATATTGCATGATTAGAAGAGTTTTATTTCGCTGAAGTCTCACTTTTCCAAAGCTTTGATGCCTTAAACCTTCAGAAGCAGCACAAGCCTTAGCAAAGGTCCATGAATGCATGTGCGGGAACCATCAAGGAGTTCGGGATCTAGCCTTCAAGCTTATAAGATATAGATATTACTGGCCAACCACGAAGAAGGATGTTGTGGACTACGTTAAGAGATGTGACAAGTGTCAGAGGTTCGATAATGTATTAGCAATGATGAACTCATCCCCATACATTGCACGGCCTCATTTGAGCAATGATGTGTCGACATCCTCGGCCTTTTCCCACTTGCCCGAGGACAATTGAAGTTTGTCGCAGTAGTAGCTAAATACTTCACTAAGTGGGATGAGGCCGAGCCACTGGCCATAATTTTAAAGCCCAAGTTAAGGTCATTCGTTTGGAAGTCTATCATTTGCAGGTTTGGAATACCCAAGGTCCTCATAACCGATAATGGGAGACAGTTTGATAACTT
Source organism: Fraxinus excelsior (assembly GCA_019097785.1). Taxonomy (NCBI): domain Eukaryota; kingdom Viridiplantae; phylum Streptophyta; class Magnoliopsida; order Lamiales; family Oleaceae; genus Fraxinus; species Fraxinus excelsior. The sequence continues at coordinate 16,809,401 of CM032638.1, forward strand.
AGAATTCAGAAGCTTTTACACCAACTTAAGGATTGACCACCGTCTAACATCTGTTGCACATCCTCAGAGCAATGGCCTTGCTGAGGTCACGAATAGAATCATCCTGCAAGATCTCAGAACCAAGCTCGGGAAAGCTATATGAACTTGGCTGGATGAGCTACATTCTATACTTTAGACTCAAAACTACAACTGGGGAGACTCCATTTATGTTGGCATTTGGAGTGGAAGTCGCCCTTCTAATTGAGACCAAGCTACTGAGCTTCAGGGGGCTTGAACCCGGGGCCAACGAACGAAAAATAGAGCACCTTGACCTCCTCGAGGAAGTAAGAGAACAAGCCTCAATAAGGGTTGCCTCTTACCAGAACATAATATCCAAATACTTCAAAAACATGGTAAAGTTCAGAAAGTTCAGAGTTGGGGATCATGTGTTGAAGAGAGCCGAAGCTACGGGTCATGCCCCGGTGTTACGCAGTGAGAATGCCTAACTCTCCATTCGGCACGGCAAGCACGCTAACAGCTAGGTGCGAGGCATATCTTACCAATAGTGCACTAATGATATATGATCATATGCAGGTATTCTCCCTTATATCATACTCATAGCATGCGTGTATGCCAATTGTTCGGGCTTGCCAGCCAAAGAATGAGGGAAGGGCAGTCTTGAGGCGTTGAACCTCGAGAGTCAAACCTGCGATCCGTGAAAGTTGGTATCAGAGTGGAACCACTCGAGCATGCGGTATTGTTATAGGACAACGTCGTGTGTTCTTGCGGAGAAAAGATTTTGGGCCACGAATCGTGTCGACAGCTGGCGGGACACGACAAAGGAAGCTGTGGGAAAGAAAGATCAAGAGGGACATCGTTGCGCAATTGCCTGGGTGCCTTTCAAAGGAGGTTTCGAATAGCACACCATGCAGGGCACAATTCGACATGCGTTGAGGCGCTACGGTTTGGAGACCGTCCACCCGAGGAACCAATTCTCAGAGGGACGGAGGGTGAAGGTTGGTGTCGGTGGCGGCAAGTACGAGTTACTGCAGGTTTGAAGGTCTGTCCATATGGAATGGTGACGTTGTTATCCTTGCAACGAGACGGATGCGTGTGGATGCGAAATTCTCTTCTCACTATGAGGACGCAAGCGAATTCAAATGAGGGAGAATGTCACGCAGTGAGAATGCGTAGCTCCCCATTCGGCACGGCAAGCACGCTAACAGCTAGGCGCGATGTCTATCTTACCAATAGTGCACTAATGATATATGATCATATGCAGGTATTTTCCCTTATATCCTACTCACAGCATGCGTGTATGCCAGTCTTTCGGGCTTGCCGACCAAAGAATGAGGAGAGGGTGGCCTTGAGGCGTTGAACCTTGGGAGCTAAACCTGCGATCCGTGAAACCCTGGCAAGCTAGGGGCCACTTGGGAAGGACCTTTTGAAGTCATAAGACAGGTTCGCAAATGTGCCTACAGCCTAAAAGACACCTTGGGAAGACCACTGGCATACCTTGGAAAGCGGATAATCTGAAGATCTATAGTCCATTTTCACCTTTACTTAATAATTTTTTGTTTCGAATTTTCTAGTTTGTCGGGCTTGCATGCCCTGCGCCTTTTTAATTTTTTTGTTTGGCCTACGTGCCCACGTTTGATGTTTAGAGAATTTTCACTAGAATACATAATGTCGGGATTTCCCCCCAATGAAATGCTCTTATACCTCAAAGCCTTACCATAGAGCAAGCACCTCGAAGCCTTGCCCCGAGCAAGCACATCGAAGCCTTGCCTCGAGCAAGCACATTAAATCCCACTGAACAAGAACTCAAACTCGAGCACCATAAGGTCGAGCTCGAGCTCGTAGTTCTACAAAATTAAATAACACATTACTCGGGGAATACACACCTTGAGCAGATGAGCTCAATATTCATTGGGCTTCGAACATTGTTCGTTAATAAAACTGCTCAGGAATTACTGAGTTTTTCACTATCCTCGAGTTTCAAACTTGTTAATCAAAATAAGTTGCTCGAGTTTTGCGCTTTACTATCCTCGAGTTTCAAACTTGTTAATTAAAATAAGTTGTTCGAGTTTTGTACTTAACTATCCTCGAGTTTTAAACTATGCTCGGTATTGACGCTTAATAAAGTGCTTGGGATTAATACTTAACTATCCTCAACTTTCAAACTTGATCAGTTAAGTATGTTGCTCATGTTAATTGAAATACTTTTATCAAGTTCTATCGTTCTATTATACCTTGAGCTTTATGCTTCAATATTCCTCGAGTTAAAGACATCATTAAAATGGTGTAACGCGAATAAAACTAAGCATATTATTGGGCGATGCACAAAACATTTATACAAAAGAAGCTCAAGCCACTCGTCGGGCAATGTACATAACAAAGCATTCAAAAAGAAAATCCTAATATAGGTCGTCGTTCCTTGGGGCATCAATAGCTTCATCAGCAGCATCATCCTCATCCTCATCCTCGACCCTGGTGCCCTCGGATGATGATAGCTCGAGACCCTCAACGACTTCGGGAGAAGACATCAATTCCTCGACATTGAACTCAGGGAGTTTGGAGTAGAGGTATGCCCGAGCTTACTTGAATGCATCATCATACGAACCTAAGGCATACTTCCCCCCTCATCGCCTAAAATTCATTGGACTTCTTAAAGTCCTCGACCGCCTTGGCCCGAGCCTCCTCTAGACTGGCCTCCATCTCTTTTATCCTGTGGTCGAGTTTGAACCTGGCCCCCTAAGCTTTGTCCTTTGCCAGCGCGAGATCGTCACGAGCATGCTTGAGTGAAGAATCGAGCTCGGAGTTCTCTTTTGATCGGCGTCTGGTCTTGGCCTCGAGCTCAACAATGTTTTGGACCCTTCGCTCGAGCTCTTCCTCAAGGTTGGCAACTTTCCTGGCCTCTTTTTCACCTTAGAGTGCCAGAGCTCGAGCTACGGACATGGCCTTGGCACGACAACAAAATAAATCAGTGATCAGGACTTTAACATGCATAAAATTTTATGAGAACAAGTCTCGAGGTTACCTTCAGTGTCAGGGTTTCGACCTCCCTCACACCTTCAGCCATGCTCGTGCTTTTCCCTCTGTATTTGTTTAGAAGCTCGGGGACTAGCCTGCAAGTCCTGACATTGAATCTCGAGGATGGCTGCGAGATAATATCCTCATCAAGGTCAACGATGATGGGAGTATCCCTAGGCGTACGAGCACGAGGTGTTATTGTTCGGGCAACTTCAGCTTCAACAATGGGACCATCAGTTTAGGCCCCAGAACTCTCCTCGGGCCCCCTCTTAAACTGGTCATGGCTGAGGACGCTTCTTGCCTCTCCATACTCGAGAAGGAGATCCTACTGGTCACATGTTATCCCGTCCTGAATGGATTCTGCAATTGGAGTCATATCTCTACCCAAACACCTAAGAAACATCAGATTAACTAAACTAAAACTTCCAATTGCACTAGAACTCCTAAGAGTCTCAACGTTACAGTCCTACTAGGAGTCTACCGCCTACCTCTATAAATGCATCACTCTCATTCATTATTAAGGTACGTTTTACACAATTTACAGCATACATTCTTTTCATATTCCCTTTCTGAATTAATCATTGGAGGGACGACGATGACACACCTCGACGCCTTTGTTTCAGGTACCAGAAAATCTTGTGTGTGCTCATACTTAGTCGTCAAGCTCAGAATTCAACATGCGTGATTTTTGGTAGCATGAGTGGGTATTATTTTTTTGTTTACCGTCTTCAAGAACGCCAGATGAAATTGTGGGAAACAATTTGTTCCCTCGCGTGAAATTGTGGGAAAATGATTTGTTTTTCCTCACTTTCCTTTCTTTCATTGTTTACTCGCTTTTTGCCTTTTTTTTTTTTTAATTGACATGTCAGCAAATTTTTAAATCCCGTAAACTGACCGAGTCGTATACTCCTTAGCATTATTCTTCGAACCGTGCTATTTTGCTCGGAAAGGGGTGCCCAGGTGAAATTGTGGGGGGTCTGGCAAAGGGGGCTTTGCCCTTATTGTTCTGCCTTTCGATTTCAAAGTCCAATACGTAACAAAGATGTACCGATCAAATTAAATTAGGGTCAAATTCGACAACCGCATTCTCAGATCCATTTTTCTTCTTGTTTCTATCTTCTCCTTTTGACCAAAATCCAAATATCAAGAAACATCAATAGAATTTTAATATTTCATCCGGATATTTCGAACAACAATGGGACTGTTCACCTACACGATTGCCGGCGGTGGTTTCATTCTCATCGGCGCTTGGGAATCATTCATCTCCACCTCCGAAATTCTTGTACAAACCCCATCATCTTCGTCGCAGAGCAACAAACTCACCACCAAAACGAGACCGTTTTCTTCATCTGTAACATTCAGTTCGATTTCCGTTCTCGCTTTTCTTTTCATTATCAACTCTTTCATATCTTTATCTGACGCTCTTAACACGAAAGATAATACTGGTTTAGTTTTACAACTGGAGGTAATCACGATTTCTCTTCTTTTTCTTCTTTACTCTGTTTTGGGTTTTTTAACCAACTTGAAAAACTCGTTTCGGTTTCCTTTAAAAATCCTCAATTTGATCTATCTGTTCGCTTTTGGAGAAGAATTTTTATTGTTTTACATGCAAAAGAAGGACCCAAGTGGGATTGAGAACCGTTACTATGATCTTTTTCTTGTGCCTATAACAATATGTATATTTTCCACAATTCTTGAATTGAAGAATTCAAAGTCAATTTATGCACGAATGGGACGTGCGATTGGGTTGATTTTGCAAGGGATGTGGATTCTGCAAATGGGTTTTTCTTTTTACTCGAATTTGGTTGCTCATGGGTGCAATTTGCACGAAAAGAGCAGGGGGAATTACACTGTGAAGTGCAAGGGGCACCCTGAGTATCATCGTGGTCGAGCTATTGCAACCCTGCAATTTAACTGCCATTTGGCTCTTCTGGTGACTTTGATTGTTGTTATATACTCGATCATTTGTAAGAAGAACGGGATCAGCAGAGGATTTATGCTCTATAGGCCGCTTGGAGATGGAGGGGAGATGAAGCAGTTTGATTCTCAGGCTCAATTTACTTTAGATACTGATGAGGAAGAAGGTGGGAATGAGATCAAAGAAGTGAGGGATGTGGAACTGCAGAAGGCAAATGTGGTGGTTCCGGAGTCGGGAGTTAATGGTTATGGAACTAATTGATAAGGTACATTAGTGTGTGTTCTGGTACTCACATGAGAATTATTTTTTTTTTCTACGTGGTGTGGCAATATTTGGTTTTGCTTTGTATAAATTAATCGAGAGAGAATACTTTCTGCGGGTTCTGTTGTGACGGTATTTCTACTCTGCAGTGCATTTTGTAATCAATCGTGTTAATGAGATTACAGACACCTGCTCAACTGTTTCTTTTTTCACCCTTTAGTTATAGCTTTTGAATTATGAATTTGCTCTGGTAGTTCTCTATTACTGCAGTTTCTTATGATCTGTTTATTCAGTACATATTCAATGGTTTCGTTAGATTGCAAAGATAAATATGTTCTCATTCTTTACCCATTTAAACGGTAAATTAGAATCTGTCTATACATAAGATATCGATGATCCTGTGGAAATTTCCTAACCCGAGCAGACAAGGTTTTGTCAGCTCAGTTGAGCTAATGTATATGAATATTACCACACTGAGGGGGATGAATCAGAATGAATTTAACTGGTTGAGATTAATGTTAAAGACATAATTTGAGGACTCGTTCTGATTTCTAAGTGGATTGACTTGTTCTAATTACAAGTAATACACTACGAAGAGATTTCATTGAGGTGCAACATCCAAAAGGTTGGTTCTTCTAATTTGTAGCTCATAATGTGGAATAATCTGTATCTTGTTTATATACTGACATTGGTCGTCCTTGTTTAGTCAGTTATATGGTTGTGTTTTACTATGTATCGTCATCACTGTTTGCTGATAACTAGGTTTGTAATCCCTTTCCAAGGACATATTCTGGTTTCTAATGCTAAGAATCGGTGTCTGAGCAGCTTTATTCCACATAAGATAGATTCCATAATGAGTGCCAGGATATAGTATTTTGGCCCAATAATGGCAAGATGATTGTTCATGCCTCACATTTAAGAGCTGCCATTATTGTCAAACGATAGGATAAAACTTATCCCTAGGCCTTCCCATCTTGCTTGGGTATGCATTTTGCCTTAGGTATCCTTTCTACATTTCACTCGTTGTCTTGTTCGTTCTTCTATGTGAAATAGATTCAGGATCAGAAGGGAAAAAAAACTGAATGTGAATGGCTTATGGCATTGATCTATTTCTGCAACCTTGAAATAGTATCCTTCCCCAAGTGGTGGCATGGGATGGGACCAAAGACAACCATGCAGCTATATGTAAAGCAACAAACTCAATATGTGTGTGCTTTGACTTTAGACCTTCGCTTTCTTTTCAGTTGTTTGAAGCATGTGACCTAGAGAAAACTACCTGTAATTAAATTTAGCTTAATTACACCTTGGCCTTTTGAAAACATGAAGAACCAGAAGAATTTACTACTCTTCAAAACCACTAGCACATTACTCCCAGAAGTCCTCTCCCTCTTGCAGTTACATTTTTTTTTTTTTTTGGTGTTATTGTCATTAGGATAATTTTCCTCGGACAAGCTGGTAAAGGAATCTTTTTGCCCATATTTAATTTGGTGAGAAAACAAAATAATAAATATATGCCTACATATTTTAGGTATATGGTTGTTAATGAGTAACAGTAGCTGGGAGCATTTTTACAGACTTACAGCAAGTTTGCTCCAATGTGTTTTGTGTCACGTGCTCAGAACATGTAAAGGGTTGAGGCTTCTCTGCGACGGATGTTGCTTTTGCTTCATGGTTTGAGCTTTTGATTGTGTTATGGCTAGAGATGATCAAATGTTACAGATAACTAGTTCAGCGAAATAGAAGTTAAGCTTTATCTGAAGTTAATGTTTATTGTTTAATCTGTATTTTAAAGGATAATCACATTATGATATCATTTGAATGAGTTAACACCCACTTTTATTGGTACAATGGTGCTTGGCAAAATATTGACTATTTCTATTTGTGACATTTTGTTTCCAAGCATGTTCGGATGGTTTACTTTCTCTTATAAATAAAACAAGTTCTTTAATTGGAGAGGAAGGATGGGATTACTCTCAATCAAGAGCCTTTGAAGCCATGACCAGCTCCATAATGGTATAACTCTGTTGCATACATGTATAGTTTGCATAATTTCTGTAGATGGCAGTTTCTGTATAATTTATCAAATAGGAAATTGTTTGATAAATACGCAGGCAATTGTTACAATACACGATTGCTTGTATTCACCCACATCATGCTGAACCTAATGAAATTCTATATCCCGATTTCTTTAGCTGATAGAACTATTTCTAGTTTACTCATTTGAACCTTTGATAAGTACAATTGGTTTATGGAGGTGAGTTGAGTCCTGTATATTAGTTAGTCTTAAATGATTTAATTTTACTTGCTCATTAATTTCTTGTTCTGGTTTTTTTGGCATCCTCTCTGTAAGGTTGAAAAACCCTTGATGAACGTGGAAATTATTTTTTGCGGGTTCTGGTGTGAAGGTATTTTCACTCCGTTTTGCATTTTTTTGTCAATCGTTAGTGATGTCACTGATGTGTTTAATTCATTAATTGTTCCTTTGCTCATCCTTTTAGTTTTAGGTATTTGCTCTGTAGCATGGACACTTCAATTAAGGTAGCGTATCCGTGTCCGACACATCAAACACTTTACCGTAATCATTTTTCTTTTTATATTAGAAATATTATATATTTTTAATTCAAAGTTATTAGTAAGTAACAAATAGGGATGACAACGGAGAGGGTATGGGATTGGATCGTCAATTCTCACCTCCGTCCCATCGGGTATTTTTGTTACATTACCCCATCTACATACCCGGTTAAAGCGGGACTGGTGGGATTGGAGCGGGATGGAGCAAGTCCCCTACCTCATTTATCGTTCCATTTATTTTTTCTATTTTTTTATATCTTTAATTAGTAAATATTATTACTTTTTTACTAATTTGTTAAAAAAACTTACGTTCTCTTTAAAAATGATGATAAATTTATTATTTTTATTCGATAAAAAACTTAAATTTGAAATTAACTTTAAAATGGACGGGTAGCGGGGCGGGGGACTATGTTTCCCATCCCCGCCCCGTATTTGCTTCTGGGTAATGACCATCTCTCCATTCCGTTTAACCGGTTAGGTGGGTAATTTCTGTCTCATTCGGGGTAGGACTCCACGGGTATCGGGTTGAACGAGTTTTTTTGTCATCCCTAGTAAGAAATAGGTAATCATGTTTAAAAGATATAAAAAAAAAAAAAAAAAATTAACAACAAATATGAAACTAAGAGGGTGTTTGGTGTAGATTAAAATCACATTTTAAGTGAATTGTGATAGAAATTTTTAAATTTTGTGGTTGAAAAGTTGTAGAATCCATAAAATATGTGGTTGATATTGATTGTTTGACTTTGACTTAAATTAAAATGTATAAGATAAAAATTTACTTAAATACCAATCATAATTTCATGTTTATTTAATACAGTAAAAATCGTTGAGTAAAAAAGTACTTACAGGTTAAAATATTGTTAGTACTTTTCTACTTTTTAATACTTGCACAAATTTTTGTTTCTTTTTTTAATACGGTATAGTACAAATGTCCTATTAAAATTATACTCCAAAATCCATTTAATTCATTTTCATTATTATGCCTTGGATGAAAAAGATAGTATCTGCAAAAGGGCAAGTTAAAAATGTACATATAAATTCTTCTTATATTTCATAATTTATATTACACTTTGTCAAAGAAAGTTATATAAGTTAATCAAATCTAAGACTTCATATTCTCTAATTATATTCAACGAAATAAACACATTTGCTTTGGCTACGTTCATTTGTCCAAGTCTTCTAGAATTTCATTAATAAAATTCCACCATCCTAAAACCTTACAAATTGTTTGGTACGCTGAATAAGATCGGATTGACCGGTATTAATATCTTGCCGTCTTGTAACGCGTCATCAACAAAATTCCATCTTCCTAAGCTCTTGTAATGTTATTGATACATTGAACCAGTCTCGTTCTCCTGCGCGTGGCATTGAACCAGTCTCGTTCTCCTGCGCTCCACGCGCAGGAGAAGTTATGCGCTTCTGACAACATATTTTTTTTTTTTAAAAAAAACATGGTATTATAAATTTTTTAAATTTTACGTCCAATTATTAGACGTCTTTTTTAAGACTCACATTTGACGTATTCTTAACTATTTTCAATATTTGTTTAGACTATTCGATATACCCATAATGTAGCTTTTGAAATAAATTTCGAAATGACATAAGTAATTTGTAGATTCGATTAACGTACGATCGTCAAAGAATTTTTAAAATTTACGTATATTATCGAAATTCAAATTTATTTTGATTTTGCCCCCGTTTGGTAGAGATTAAAATCATATTTTTAGTAAATTTTGATAAAAGTTAAAAATTTATGGATTTCATGAAATATGTTATTAAAATTAATTATTAACTTTGATTTAAATTAAAATTTAGATTTCATTCGATACCAAACATGATTTTATATATATATAAAAAAATTAACAAAATACAGAATACAAAAAAAAAAAAAAAAAAAATGTTGTCAAAAAGCCTGGCCTTTTGGCAAGGCGCCGCATAACTTCTCCTACGCATGGAGCGCAAGAGAACGAGACTGTACATTGAACATGACTAAACTAATTATACTTCATATATTTGTTTAGATAAGTAAAATTTATGAATATACGTTTTTTCAAGGAAGTATTTATGTATTCAAAAATGTTAGTCACATTTGTTTGATGCAATATAATATACCGTTGAATAATGCTATCTACCAATAGTCACAATCACCATTAATTTTAGGTGACGACGAGCTCCCAAATTTACTTCGTTGAACGATAAATGAGAGGGTACTGCCATCTAATTAAATTGATGATGAACGATATTATTACTCTATTATATTTAATAGACATTTAACCAAACAAAACTCTGTATGAGACTATCAATTTCAAAAAGAAACAATCTGTTAAAGTTTGACCTAAATTTTATTGGGTATTTATGGATTAGCTGAAGTGGGCCTTGAAGAGGTCAAAATATGGACCAAGAAGTAATTTAGCCACATTCTCGTTAGCTGTGAAAACTCCCGCTTGAGCGTGTAAAACAAAGATTTGGCGCATGATTGATACCAACCTGCTATTCCAGCGGCGCCTTCTTGAGCGAAGGTTTCTTCCAACCCACGATCTGTTTCGTGTTTTTTATGCTCTTTTCATCTTTAGGAATACTATTAGATAATATATTAAACACAATATATATTTGGCTCTTCTTTACAAATTAAAAGAAGTTAGACAATATTATAAATACAATATCTTTGTATTCTTCTTCCATATTATTGTGAAGTCTCATTTCCCCTACCAAATTTCTTGTGTCCTACTTGTGTTGTAATTTTTACTTCATATTATGCCGTATAATCTTATCCTTAATTCCTAGCAAATGGTATCAGAGTTTAATGTTAGATTTGTTCGAGATTTTGTTCTTGTGATGATAAGCATGAAGTATGATATTCACTTTTGAATCCCAACACTATATTTTTGTCGTGGCAGGTGAAGATGCGAGCAATGCTCGCTCAGTTGGATTCAAATGATATTTTGTTGAGATTTGACAAGATGCTCACAAATTGGACTCCAGAGGAAAAACAACGAAAGAATCGCAAGGTCCCATCATATTCATCTTCATCTTTCGAATCATATTCTTTAGGACATTTGAAGAAAAAAAATTACAATTGCATTATGGTTGAAGTGGGAGCAATTATGCATGACGAAAGTCTAACAAGAAAATGGCATTTGAAGTAGCGATTGCATTCTCATCATATGACAAAAAATACATCTTTAGAAAATCACCTTGTTAGATATGAGGCTCAAGGAAATGACCTTCTTGTTGATAGTGGTTATGTAAAGGGTAGATCAAAGTCTAACTTTAGTAATCAAATTTGTAACTATTGTAAGAAGAAGGGACACATAAAGAAATATTGTTACAAATTACAGAATAAAGAAAAATTGGCTGCAAAGTAGAAGAGAAAGCAACCAAAATCTTTAGGTGAAGCCGATATTATAGAAAACTACTATAGTGATAGAGAATTTTTTATTCTTTCTGATTCTTAATACAACTTTCACTTTCATATGTGTTCTAATTAGGATTTGTTTTCAGCATGTAAAATAGTTTTGAAAGGTGTGGTGAGACGGTTAGAACACTTGATGAGGTGAGACATATCCCAAATTTGAAGAGAAATCTTATCTCTTTGAGTACTCTTGATTTCATAAGATACAAGTAAGTTGGTGAAAGTGGAGTCCTAAAGGTTAGTAAATGTGTCCTTGTTATGTTGCAGGAATAGAAAAGGTCCCATTGTATGTCTGTAGGGTTTTACAAAATCTTTAGGTACCAATCAAAAATTAGATACATTGGTGGATATTCAGTTTGATATAGTACTGTTGGAGTTTGGTTTAGGGTCTATATTGAAGAATACATCCCAGCCGAGTTCAAAAGTTATGGGTAATGCGGCTTTGCAACCACCACTAGCGGTGCCACAATTAATTGGTAGGGACAGACCCAAGAAAGTTATTAGGCCTCCACAAATGTATGGGGAAGCTGATTTAGTTGCTTATACTTTAAATGTGGTTTAGGGTATCGAGTCTATCAAAAAGCTTTCTACAGAAGCAGTTTCTAGTGTTGATTCTGTTACAATGTATGCTTTTGCCCTATTTGGTGATTTTTGAGCTATTTTGTGATTTTGTTGCTCGTGGTAATAATTTGAGCAAGTTTGGTACTTGCGGTAATTCTGCTGAGCAGTTTTGGATTCGGTTAACATTTAGTTATTGAGTTTCACCTAGTTGGATTTTGTGAAAGAGATTGAGGATTTTGTTCATTGAAAATTTTGTTTGATGTTCTTGTTTAAGAGTTCAGTTTTATTCTTTACATTGAAATTAGTCTCCAGATGGAGAGTTTTAAAGTTTTGTTCATTGCAATGAAATTTGTATTAGGTGGAGATTTGTTAAAGTTTGATTCAAATTCCATTGGGTATTTTTGGATTAGTTGAAAATGGGTCTTGAAGAGATCAAAATATGGACCAAAAAGTAGCCATGCACCAAACTCCTGCTTGAGTGCGCAAAACAAGAAGCAGGCACCCGCATTGCTAACTTGCCGCTCAAGCGGTGCCTCCGTCGCTCGCTTCCCACAACTTCCCACCAGGTATTTTGATGTATTTTTATGTTCTTTTTTTTATCTTTAGGACTATTATTAGGGCTTTGACGTGTATCCAATATATAGTGGCTCTTCTTTACAAATTAAAAGAAGTTAGACATATTGTAAACACAATATTTTTGTATTCTTACTTTATATTATAGTAAATTCTCATTTCATTTGCCAAATTTCTTGTTTTCTTCTTGTGTTGTGATCTTAAATTTATTTTTTGGTGCATAATCTTGTCCTTAATTCCTATCCCAATCAATACCAAATGATTACATTTTATAGTAAATCATATCGGGTCTTCAATCTTTAGCATGCGAGGCATCATATTATTCCTAGCCTATTATTTATTCCATTCACGTTTTCAACTTTTTAAAATTGTGGCACCTTCGCATCATATGATTATTTATCATATAAATTTTGAGAACATGGGTACAACAAATGATATGTTGAATGTATTTGAATTTTGCTCTCTAATTATTTTTTGTAGGACTCTTTCCCATATCCCTATTAAGTAAACCCATTGGAAAGGCAATTGTCCGGAAAAAATACACACAAATTTTTTTTAATCACTAGTAGACTAAGTCATCGGCTGGAGAATATACACTTTTTATTATTTGAAAGACAATTCTTCTTTTGGTAAATTGCATGAATGATCCTTGGCTTTTATTTATTCCTCCGACCTTCCATTTTAGATGCAGAATGCACTTTTGCCCTTCTTGGACGGCAACGTCCAAACATGTCCTTATATTTTTTACGACAATTATATCATTCATGGAATTTTTGTTACACTAGATTTTAGATTTATTACTGTACATTAACATTTCATTTCATTTTCTTTTTAAGTAAAAAAAAATTGTGCATGAGATACTCATACGTGTACAATTTTATCCAGGGGCGGACACAAGGGGGGTCCTAGGGGGGCACGTGCCCCCCAAACTTTTGAGTTTTTTTTTTTTTTTCTTCGTGTTTGGTATCAATTAAAATCTAAATTTTAATTAAAATCAAAGTTAACAATAAATTTTAATAATATATTTCATAGAATCCATAACTATTTTAACTTTTATCAAAATTTACTATAAATTTGATTTTAATTTCCACCAAACAGAGGCAAAATCACAATAAATTTGAATTTCGATAACATGCTAATTTTAAAAATTCACCGACGATTGTACGCTAATCAAATCTACAAATTGCCTATGTAATCTCAAAACTTATTTCGATAACTACATTATGGGTATATCGAATAGTCCAAATAGATATCGAAAATAGTTAAAAATACATTAAACGTGAGTCTTAAAGAAAAAGTCTAACTCGCAATTTTTTTCAAAAAAATTCAATTATTTCATTAACATTTACTATTTTTGTGATACACCTCAATGTAATTTTCATCATTTTATTAGGAAACTTTATATGGAATATGACATCAAAAATTTTCGAAATTTTACATCCGAAAAAGTTATATCCCATGTAAATTTTCGAATGCAAAATTACATGGGATATGATTTTTTTTTTTTACGTAAATTTTCGAGTGTAAAATTTATCCCAATTTCTTTGCAAGTTCGAGTATGCCCCCCTAACTTTTATTTTCTGCGTCCGCCCCTGATTTTATCTTAGTTTATGTATTGCAACCGGTCCCAATTACGATTAAAGGAAGAAAATTTTAATAAATATATAATTCTTTTGATGAAACATAAATTTTTACGTTTACAATTTTCTTATAAATTTACGACATCATTATACTTCAAAGAGTGAAAAGTACAATTTTCAATTGAAAAACAAAATAAAAAATTATGAGCCCTAAGTCGGCTCGACTCGCCCATCAAGGAGCAAGTTGAGCTCACTTTCGGGGAAGCGAGCCAACTAGTGCAAGTTGGTTTGCATGGTAGGCCGAGCCGAGTTTGCTGGTGGGGTGAATAAGTAGCTCGGCTCAATCTATTTTAACACCCCTATATTATATGGGAAGAGCATTTTAAATATATAGATGAAATCTTATTCTATTTATGCTTTGTACTTTCAAATGAAATAATCCAATTAGGTGAATATGGTATCGATGTAAGGATTTATTTAGTGTTTAAATTACTTCATGTAAGAAAACTTAAAACATTATATTGTTGGCAGAATCTTTATCATTAATTAAGTTTTAGACTTTATGCCCTTGTTTGGTGTGAGAATACAAATCAGATTTTTAATAAATTTTACTAAAAACTGATGAAATATATGATAGAAAAGTTGTGGATCTCATGAAATATGTGGTTGTAATAAAGAGATGATAAGTGTTAAATTTAACACTTATTTAAGCCACCGAAGTGATTTTTATTGGTATTATTATGAAGTTGGTACTAAATTATTTGTGTTTTTTGGATTATGTGGAAGAAAATATAGGTTGACGCAATTATTGATGAAGAAGGATGAAAGTGAATGAAATCTACAAATTTGAGATCAAATTCCACACTTTGAAAATTCAAGGGACTGATCTGCACGAATTGGAAGATAGGAAGCATTGATGCGTTCATATATGTAGGGATGTCAACGAGCCTAGCTCGAGCTGAAAAAAAAAAAAAAAAAAAGCCCGGGCTCGGCTCGAGCTTTTTTGTTCCGAGTTTTTTTTTGCCCGAGCCGAGCCCAGTCAAAAAAATAAGGCTCGACCCTAGCTTTTGGTCCGAGCCGAGCCAAGCCTGGGACGGCTCGGTTTTTTTATTTTTTTTAATGTTAAATCTACATTTTTTACTTAAAAAATTTAAAATTTGTACGGTTTGTACGTATTATAAATTAAAGAAAAAAGCTCGAGCTCAACTCGAGCTTTTTTGTGCCGAGCTTTTTTTTGCCCTAGCCGAGCCGGGCAAAGCCTGTCCAAAAAAATGAGGCTCAGCCCGAGCCCTGGCTCGTTGTAACCGATCCCGAGTCGGGCCAGACTCTACCTTTTTCCGAGCCGAGTCCGAGCCGTCCGAGCCGGCGAGCTTTTTTGCCATCCCTACATATATGTGTAGATTTATATAGAGATATAGTAATTCAGACATATGAAAAGGAAAAGAATCAACAAAATTTGAAATATCATGAGGTCCAAGCAAATATTATAATCTTCTTTGTGGATTCCTATTTAAAACTCAATTTCTCGCAATGAGATTTTTCAATAGTGTTCTCTCTTATTGTGTCAATCGATTTTAATTCTCACCAAAGAGGGAATTTATGTTATGTGATTATGTTCAATGAAATGATCTCAAATGCTTTGATAGGCATGCATTTCTAGTAGTCTTCTAGAATTTCAACGGGAGATCCTTACAATTTGTTGAGTGCATCAAATGTCTTCAAATATTTCATAGTCTCCTACGACTTGTTCAGTACGTTAAACTTAATATAATAAAGTCGTATCATACCTCCTTCAATTTCTAGTATTTCACACTTCAATTGACTGGAAAAATTCATTTGTAGACCCAACTTGGAAAGTTGGCTGTATGGAAGATCTACAATTCTTTAATTCATTCTCATTAGTAAATCAATTTATTAACATTTGCAAGACGCGGAAAGAAGATAATTTCCCCTCTTCCGTGTTATTTACGTGGAAGATTATTTTTCTCCGGATAAATTGCAAGCAAGGTATCCAACTTTTGGGCGGACACTCTTTTTCTTGACATTTAACTTCTCAACATTCGTTTTTTGAAATGAAACC
Source organism: Fraxinus excelsior (assembly GCA_019097785.1). Classification (NCBI taxonomy): domain Eukaryota; kingdom Viridiplantae; phylum Streptophyta; class Magnoliopsida; order Lamiales; family Oleaceae; genus Fraxinus; species Fraxinus excelsior. The sequence goes on from CM032638.1 coordinate 16,825,369, forward strand.
ATCCAAATTTACTGTTTTATTTATTGTAGAGAACGAAAGGACTTCGTCCATTCTCTAAATTTGTCGATATATTTGAGAAAAAAGTAATAATATTCATCACCATTGGTGTTAGACACCAGTCTAATTGGTAATTACATGAAGTTAAACTATATATTCATTTAAATGTAAAGTCACATGACTTATTTAATTAAACTTATATAAATTTTAGCCACCTCCACGGGTACTCGATAATATTATTCTTGAAAAAAGTATAATTTTGCTCTTGATCATCATCTCCTTCACTCTCTCACTATAATGCAATCTCAACCTCGCTCCAGCTCCTGATGTGCACTTATGAAGCCCAACTGCACATAGGCTCCCGAACCCCCAATCCTCGATCTTTGTCCCAAACATGAAAATATTGTAGACCCTCACATTACATATATATAATCCCTATTCGGAATAGATTAAAAGTTCATAAAAATTTAAAGTCAAAGTTCATAATTAATTTTAACTACAAGTTTTACAAGAGCTCACAACTTTTTAATCACACGTTTCATTTTTATTTTTTTTTATCAAAATTTTATGAAAAGTTGATTTTAATCTACACCAAACATGGGCATAAAATAGGTTACATACCAAGTTGCAATTGATCCAAAATATTAGGGACCAGACATTCAGTTTACCTTTTCTCTTCCTTTTTCTTTCATGCAAACCTTCCATGTAAATATAGAATGAGAAAACTTTCTCCCTCCCCCTCCAAGCGAGTCTATAAATAGGCACAAACGTAACTTAACCTAACACACCATCCTTCAAGCGTTCCTTCAAACTCACTCATGGCAGTTAAAATTTCTCCCATCTTCTCATGCCTCTTTCTACTTTTCCTACTCCTTTTTGTCTCTTGCCATGCAAAGAAAACAATAAGCCCAAATAACAAAAAACCTCTCCCCTTTGATTTCCTAAAACATTTGGAGGGGTGCCACAAGGGCGAGAAAACGAAGGACATTCACAAACTGAAAAAGTACCTCGAGAAATATGGTTATCTTGATTATCATCATTCAAGAAACAAAACCCATGAAAATGACGATGAATTTGATGATATATTAGAGTCTGCTATCAAAATCTACCAGTTCAATTACCATATAAATGCCACTGGAGTTCTGGATTCTGAAACGTTGTCCAATATGATGACACCTCGATGTGGGGTGGCCGACATTGTCAATGGAACAAGCAGAATGCGAGCAGGTGGAAGAAAAAATGGAGGTTCAGGCTCCCTCCATACGGTGTCGCATTATACTTTCTTTCGGGGAAACCCTAGATGGCCATCTGAATCAACACACTTAACTTATGGGTTTTTACCCTCTACTCCTGCAAATGCCATGGGCCCGGTGTCAAGAGCCTTTGAAAAATGGGCTTCAGCAACACATTTCACATTTTCATCGTCTGGGAATCCAAATTTGGTCATCGGTTTTCATACAGGTGATCATGGAGATGGATCACCGTTTGATGGCCCAGGTGGGATCCTGGCTCATGCTTTTCCCCCAACTGACGGGAGGTTTCACTATGATGCAGATGAATCATGGTCCATTGGTCAAAACCCGGGTTCATTTGATCTTGAAACTGTTGCATTGCATGAGATCGGGCACCTTCTTGGACTAGGACATAGCTCGGTTGAAGATGCAATCATGTTCTCGGGAATTCCTGCTGGAGTGATCAAAAATTTGCATGCTGATGATATACAAGGAATCAAAGCTTTATATAATGTCTGAAGAGAAGCTGCTTCCACAAAGTTTTATTAATAATTGTGTAGACACAAATAAGAATTTCTATTACGCACTTGTGATGAATATATCTTTACACTATATTTCCCTTTACTCTTGACACATTACAGAGTAAGACTGATGATGTTACGAAAAACTTATCTTGAAGGGAAAGCTTATACTCTACAATATTAGGTCTGATTAAAAAAATAATAATGCTTTGTTTAAAAAAAATTTGATCTCATCACATGAGTTGTAGCTACATTTTGACTATTTCAATATTCTCAATTTGTTGGAGGAAGTCAAGGAGACTTTCATTTCTCTTGATCTTCATGATGTAATAATTGGTGCAACGCTATCAATTATGTTTGATGTACATAAAGTTTGATAGTTTCAAAAAATAAATAGTTTGAGTAGTGCTATTTATACAAAAAATTTTACAACTTTGTTGACAAAATGACCAAGTGGCGGCCCCCTATTGGGGGGCGCCTGCCGCAACAGGCCCCCCAATAGGGGGCCGCTACTTGGTCATTTTGTCAACAAAGTAGTACAAAATTATGTATAAGTAGATTTATTCAAATAGTTTTCCCTCCAATCATTTTCTTATAACAAGGCAAGTGTTAAATATGGTGTACACTTTGGAGTGTACAAATGGTATTTTTTTCCGGGATTATATTAGCCTTTTAAAAACACTGTATATTTATTAAATTCTGAGTATCATAGTAATAATTAATATTTTTATATTAAATATAATTAAAATATAAAATCTTGAAAAGAAAAATGGAGATCGGAACGCTGAATGATGGCTGTATTTATCAATCCAATAAAAGATGCATTTTTGCTACTACTTATTTATAATTTTACAGTGATTTTAAAATGAGATATTTTATGTCTATTTATTTTTCTAAGAACATAATCAACTTGATTTTCTTTATTAGGCCTTACAAAGTCAATTATTGCTGAGGAAGGAGCATAAATTTGACGCATAAAATTTTTTTCTAGTGCCTTTATGTTTCTTGGTTCATTTTATTTCTCCTGTGGGCTTCTATGTTTTATTATAGGGAAAACTACCTCAACCCTTATATCTAAAGTTTCAATTTCAAAAATCAAATCTTAATAATCTTCCTTCAATAATCAGGTGATAATTTATCTTTTGAATAATAATAGTATTGTAAAATTAATTTAATCTACATATTCACTCCACCCCACCTCCATTCATCCCAATCCAATTTCATTTCCAAACCTTAAATATTTTCCCACCATCTTCCCTCTCTCTATTTTCTCTCTTTATCACCCTCTCTACCCACCCCACTCCCTCTATATTCTGGCTCCGCTGCGCGTAACGATGACTTGTACCACACGGTGAGGTGCTGCTCTTGTTTGTGCAGTTGTTGTGCGTTGCTGCTTTGCAGCAAGTCGTCAATGTTTCCGTGAATAGCGGCGCCTTGCTTTGAACTTATAGTTGTGTAGTGGCACCTTGCTTCGAACCGCATATGTAGTTGTGTTGGTCTACATGTGGTGGTGGTGCGGTAATGCTCGTGGTGCATTCTTTGTTGTGTGTGTGGTGGAGGGTCCAATGGTTTCTACGAATCTATGCGTGGTGTGTGCTAATATGTGCGATGGTATGTGTAGATTTGTGGTGATGTGAATCTACAGTTGTGCTGATCTACATGTGGTGCTGGTGCGGTGGTACTAGTGGTGGTGGTTGGGGTTTGTTGAAGATGTTGGTGTTAGTTGTGGTGGTTGGTTACGATAGTGGCGATGGTAGGTTGTGCTATCGGTGTTGGGGTGATGTTAGGTGGGAGAAACTATGACAAATTCTATGTTAATTGTGATCGATTATGACTTGATTGCATACCTTCATAATTAAGATTGACCTGGTCACACACACAGTCACACTAAAGACAAATTTGATAGCAGTTAATCACAGTGAAGACAAATCTGATCACAATTAATCACAGATAACACATGTTAGTTACTTGGTTACAAAAAATTACAAACAATTACACTGAAAACAAATTTGGTCACAATTAGTCATATATAACATAAGTCTGGTCACAATCAATAAATCTGATAACAAAAAACACAATTAGTCACCTATCTGATCACCTACAATGCATCGCTACTACCACTATGTAGTACCTAAAATGTTGCTACCACCACCACATAAATAAACTCCAATGCACTTTCATTACCTGCAATACACCATCACCACAGCCACACGGTTCTATTTCATAAATGTAGTTGCCATAACATAACCACCACCACCATCACCTACAAAGCTATTTTTTATTTGTAAATGTATATATATATATATATATATATATATATATATATATATATATATATATATATATAGAGAGAGAGAGAGAGAGAGAGAGAGCTTTTGTAGAGAGAGAAAACACTTTGAATTTATGAAGATTTCTAGAGTGGGACGGGGTGGGGGTGGTTCCGTGAGGTAGGATGTAATCTCCAAAAAAAGATTTTCAATTTATGAAAATTTTCTATATGTGAGGTGAGGTGGGGTGGGGATATAACGTATTTCAATTGTATATATGTCTAAACTATATTATATATAGAGCGAAAAATATAATGAATATGTATATTAGTTGTATATTATATATTATTAATTGGAATTAATACCTAAATTTTGAAATAATTCAAGATTGTAAGTTTTGGAATGCGATTGTTATAATGTATTGTTGTGTACTTTTCCCTTTATTAAATGCTCTAACATATGCACAAAGAAAAAAAAAGGGCAATTTACACAAATACATTGAAAATTGGGCCTTATTTGCAAAATCAATAAAAAAATATGGACCCAAAAAAATATAGCAAATTGCACCTTATGACGTAGAAAATACATTATGAATCATTAAATAAAATTATTCAACGCGATAAATAGAATGATGAGGAAAAATCCACAAAAGGAGAGCTACCCATCCAACAATATCAAAATAGAAAATCAAAACAAAATTTCTTGTCTTACAGATGAAATCTACAATGAACAGTGCTTTAGTTACATTTTTTCTAAGAAATTTGTATTTTCTCAACACTACACCAAAAAACACAATTTGCAACACATAAAATGCAACATTTGATAGTTAAATGTTGCTAAATGGATCTATCGCAACATTCTAATACGTGAATATTGTCATTGCTTAACAAAATTGAGTTTTGGCAACATTTTTTAAGTGAATGTTGCTAATATTGCCTTTTCGCAACGTTTTTGAAGTTGCGAATTTTTTTTTGTAGTGTTTTTTAAAAGTTGCGGAAGACAAAACTTTTCGCAACGTTTAAAAAACGTTGCGAAAAGTGTCTCAAAATTTATATATATATATATATTATCTTTTTGTAACCTTTTTTTTTTTTTTTTTTAAACGTTACAAAATATAGAGGTTTGTTTGAAAAACATTGCAAAATATCTAGGTATCTTTTAAATTGGTTTAGCCTAACTTTCCTCCCATCAACACCTCTTCTCTCTTCTCCGCCCTATCCTTTAGTTCTCTGTGAAAACCGTGTGACACCCACAAGATCAAAAAATATTCATCATAATATGCCTTCAAATATGACTTTCCTCTTCTCGCAATGCTCCGACGTCGTTTCCAAGTCCGAAGAACTCTCAGGTCAAGTATCCAAATTGATAAATCTGATTTCGGAGAACCTGATCGAATCTGACCTCAGTAGGATTATTAGAGAGACCGTGGAGAAGAAGAAGCAGGTGAGGGAGAAGAAGGAATTGTTGGAATCTAGTGAAGGTAGCGTTTTTTGGTTTACCTTCATTCACTCTTAATTCGTTTCCAGTTACTTAAATTGCTCATCTGCACTCGAATTCATTTGATTTACCAACACGTGATTTCCATATCACTTCGATTAGAACTCAGATTATTGGTATTCCTATTATTAGGGGTGATCTGTGCGAAGTGTCTCTTACTTAATTTGTTTTATGAACCAACACTGTAGTTTTTTATACAATAGTACTATATGTGCAATGTTATTAAAAAGTTTTTAAGCTGCTTAGATTGTTCTAATATTCCTGCTAAAAGCCCTTCTATATTGATTTAGATGGGGGCAACAAAGGATGTGACGGGGTGGGTTGGGTTGTGGGAGCAGTGAGCTATTATATTGAAGTGCCTAGCAATCTAATTGATTGGGATTTGGAACTGGGAATGTATTTATTTCATTTCCTGTCTTTGTCAGTCAACTGCTTTGAATTTCATTTTTATGCTTCCAGGGTGGGAAAATCCGTGTTAAACTTGTGACAGAACTTAGTAGCGCTGGGGATGTGGTTATAGAGGAGGGGAGTGCTGGAGAGGCAGGAAAAACAGTATCTCAAAGGGGCATGAGAAAGTAATTTTTGAATTGTATGCCTAATGAAGTTTTAGCATCATAGTCAATAAGAATAGTTTTTTTTTCCTGATCTATGTAGTTGCTTCATTGGTGTGCAGGTCTATATTTTGCCTTAATCCAGATGGTGACATCTGCTAGATTGTTTCCTGCAATTGTCAGTGGATGCATTCCTGCTGTAATTAGTGATGAACTGGAGCTTCCTTTTGAGGGAATACTCGACTATCAGAAGGTATGCATGTATTGGTCAAGGTTTGGCTATTCAAATTTTCAATGCATCTCCTACACTAATGACGCGAGTTGATGAATTGGAAGAGAAAGGGTCGGCATAGGGTGTTCATAATATAAAATCTCAGTTCTTCGATTCAGTACTTGGAAAGATATATTAGGATTTCAGAAGTTGATTGAAGAAATTAATTAGATGGCTTTGAGAAGATTTCCCCCACATGCAGGGGTGGACCCAGGATATTTGTCCAGTGCGGGCGGTATCAGTAAAAAAGAAAATTATAACACAAACATTATACTAAAATGAAATACCTTACAATTGTTTTTTACGAGTTTTCATACTTTGATATCTTTGTACAATCGCATCATTATCAATCTTTAAGAATATGTCTTTCTCCACATAATCAATAAGGCGATCATTCATCCAATCATCTCCAATTCGATTGCACAATCTATTCTTCACAATGTTCATGGCAGAAAATACACTCTCTACCGTAGCAATAGCAACAGGAAGAATTAGTGTCAAAGTCAAAAGTTTGTAAACCATTGGATATGATCTGCTCTTATTTGTCAAAATTAACTGTTGTGCGAGAGCACTGAGACCATTTAATTCTTCAAACTCTTTGTTAGAAAGGACATCAAAAATGTAATTATCAAGTTGATCGTCAAGTGTGAAGAGATCTACTTATGAAAAATCATGTGGATAAAACTTAGCAAGTCGAATCAACTTTCTTCTATCAAAAGCAGAGAATGAATTTTGTGGACATAGACAAGCTACACAAAGGAGCAACTCGGTATTTACCTCTGAAAAACGATCATTTAATTCTTGAAGTTGCGTATCTATGACATAATAGAATAAATCTACCCAAAAGTGATGCAAGTTGGTCATTTGTGAAGGATTACGATGAGGGTGACCACCATGTGTAGAACGCATAAACATTGCATCCGTGTTTGGGACATTAATATAATGATGCTCACAAAAAGAAGAAACATGTTGCAAGAAAGAATCCTACCCATTATCTCTCATAAGTTGGAGTCTCTTTTTGCAAATTTTCGCAGCTACAAGAGCTAGTTGAAGTTGATACGCAAAACAATGAATGTAAAAAGCACAAGGGTTCTCATTTAAAATGAGTACTTTGAGACCATTGAACTAACCTTGCATATTACTTGCCCCATCATAACCTTGTCCCCGCAAATTAGAAATGGTTAAGTTATATCTAGAAAATATCTTATCAATAGCAACCTTGAGTGAGACAGCTGTGGTAGTGGACATCTGTTCAAAACCTATGAAACGTTCATTTACAATCCCATTTTTCACATAACGTAACACAACTGACATTTGCTCCTTCATTGAAACATCACGAGATTCATCAACTAAGATAGCAAATAATGAATCACCAATATCTTTGATAATAACATTAATCGTTTCAGTAGCACAAGCACTTACTATATCCTTTTGTACTTTAGGGGATGTTAATTTGCAATTTTGGGGTGCATTTTCAAATGTCACAGCCTTAACCTCATGATTATGATCAGATAGAATTTATGTTTAACTAGCAGCTTTGTTATAGAACTGTACCTTACATTTTCTATATTAATAAGATTCTTCACAAGGCTTTTGTTTGGTGATAGAGGCTATTGTTTTACTTGCAGATAGCTTTATTTGTTTCTTCTGACGATGCGTTGCAGCCAGGATGGCTCTTGACATTTCTGTGAAGTGTTGGTCCTGCTCAAATTAGAGAGATGCAATTGAGTTTAGTCAAGGTATTTGCATCTCAAATTTGTTAAGATAGTTAATTTCACTCCCCATACTTCAACTTATCAGTCGTGTTGGAATTTAGGGCTGTAGTGATTTCTTCTTACACCATTTATAATATATAAATCAAAATTCCAATCCTCGGACACCATGTGTTCAGCATTTTTGAATCATTTTTGAATGCTGGATCTAAGTTGGTAAACAATGTGAAATTGAATTGAGTTTAAATGTTCTTATATTGCTGCACTCTAGACATTTCTTGTATTCTCATCCAGCTTAACCAATGGGGCCAGAGGACTTGGTTTGGAGAATGGTGTGTTACTCTATCTATATTTAATCTTAATATGCTGCCATTATTATCTAGTGCTCTTGTTGCTTCAATCTGTAAAATTTTTGCACAAGTGCAATTTGAGGAGTTGGGTTTTGACGCAGTTGACAGTACCATTGTTGGATGCTAAAAATTTTAATGTGTGAATTTGATTGGTAGGACTGATGACTTGGTGTTGGCTCCTTGTATTAGATTAGGATATACTAGATGGACCCCTCTTATGGGTGTCGTTTTTTAAGTTCTAGATTCTCTCTCCCTATTTTGGAAGGATGGATGAGCAGTCACTTTATGTAATAAAAGGGATAATTTTTTTGTGTACCCTGGATTTAGACAATTAGTATTGACCACTATTAGAAAGGCATCAATGTGATTCTGAATGTTTATACTACAAGTGAGTGATTTTTGAATTTCGATTAAAATAGTACAAATTTTGTTTGATTATTCTATATAGGTTATAGATTTCACAATTATTCAATAAACAAAAGTAATGATTAGCTAATTTTACATATTTGTAAGCATGTTTGGATATATTTGAAGTGATAATGTATTATCAACCCTTATTTGACAACCATGAAATGGGAAAAGTTATTTTTAAATAGTGATTTTTATGAGAATTTGTAGTTAAAAAGTAGGGAAAAATTTTGAATTTATGTACAGAATATTTTATTGTGTGGATGTATGGTTGAAGTCGTCACATAATTAAATGACACACATTTTGGAGGCTGCTACTTTGAAGAAAATGATATGATGCAGTTACGGGTTTGTGAAACTCATAATTCGGTGATAATATCTGTTCAAAGACTACAAATTATCAAAGAATCTGCTATTAGGTTTTATAAAAGCATATCGAGATTTGAAGAAATCAGGAATGTAACGGGAAGTGAAATTATTACAATCGTTACTATGAAGAAAAAGCAACAAAAGAAAAAAGAGTTGGAAGGTTTATGAAACTTTGGTTATTTTTTCTTTTGTTTTATTTGGGGATTGTATTTCAATTTTTTGCTACTATAGAATTAAAAAGAAAAATACACATTAGAGACTTTTATACATCATTTCTAGTTTTGAAACAATATATCATTTTCAAAACAGACTCGAGGCATCATGTCATTTTTATAAAAATTTAACTGTAAGACGTACAAAAGTTTAATATGTTAAAATAATCTTACTAACCTTCTTGTATCTGTGTCTTAGCAATCACATGCAAAGCAAGAGTTGTTTTAACATATGAATCTAAACCATATTTTATTATCATACGTACTGTTAGATGATACTAATTATCTTATACGAGATTTATTACTTTGAAACAAAAAGTAAAATACTTTAAAATAGAATTTCACATATAATTTATGATTAATAATAATTAAGGATATTAATCTATTTTCTTGATTTTAGGTAGTAGTTGACCTAATTTTCTCAAGAAAAATCCATGCATGCAAAACAATTGATTGTTTCCGAAAGTGGATTTGAAGAAGGATAGACCGGACTACTGCACGGTCTAACCCCATACCATATCCAATATTGAAGGTGAATTTTTTAGGAAAGAATCACATGTTAGACATTAAATATACCCCATTTTAATTCTAAGATAACAAGTTTATCATTTCAAAATTCAAATCATATAAACAGAAAATGATTATTAACATCTACATCGCCGAAATCGTGTATTTTGAAATTAATCGAATATTTCAGGTCACATATTGAATACAATTGTGTGTGTAGCTCAAAAGGTTTTGGTAAAATTGCAGAGTTGTTGTATTGAATTGTTGTTCAGGATATTCGAATTAGATTTCAGAGGCATCGTATTCACACAATTGGTAGTTGTTAAATTTATAGTGTTTCTACTTATTGTGATTGTAATAAGTAATTGTAACTTGTATTAATTGTGAAATGTAATGGTAATCGTGATTAACATAATTCCACGGAAATCAAATATACGGGTTGTGTTATAATAATGTCTTGTCGTACATGATGCTAAAAGGGTATAGATCGTGATCTTGCCAAATATCCAATAAACATTGAGGTGGCTCCTGCAGAAATAGAATAACAATTTGCCATGGTTCAAATCGATGTACAATCTAGTGGATAGTTGTTGTCATTATAATATTTAACATCAGAAATACGACAAGCAACAATAGAGCCATCTGATCACATATATGAAGATAAAGGCACACTTGTATCCGTTGTCGATGCTAGTAAGTTAGAAGAAGGAAATGTTTTTCATAATAAGTAGACTCTGAAATTGAGTCTGTCTTTATATATAATACAAAATATGTTTGAATTTGTGATTATTCGATCAAACAAGAAGGAATATTTTGTAAAGTGTACAAATAATGAGTGTAATTAGATATGCAAATCATCGAAGTTGAGAAGAACATATCTATTTAAGAATAAACAAATTATGGTTGGTTACACTTGTGCTTCAAACATATTATGATGCTTTCACAGGCAAGTTTCAGCATCAATTGTTTCATCTTGCATCAAATACAACTTGTCACGTACTATGTACTCCTTACGGTATACGTAATGACATGTTGTATACATATGAAGTTTTTTGAATTATGTGAAGGCCTAAAGATCTTGAGAGCAAATCTTGAAAATGAATAAAGGTGATCCAACTGACTCATTGGGAAGATGCCTAGCTTCTTTTAGATGCTTCAACAAACTAATTCTTGCACGGTCACAAGATTAGAACTTGATAATCACAATAGGTTCAAATATTATTTCATGGCACTCAATGTATCCATTTGAGGGTGAGTTCATTGTAGGCATGTGATTGTAGTTGATGACAAGTATTTGAAAGGATGCTATGGTGGTAATATTTTCACAGCATGTAAACATGATGCTAATAACAACATATCCATACTTCCATTTGGAATTGGAAACTATGAGAATGACATATATTGGTTATGGTTTTTCGAAGATTTGAATAGGCCTATGAAGATAGGGATGTAATAAGTTTTGTATTTGATCGCCACAACAATATCAAAAATACAATTGAAAAAGTGTATCCGGGAACCAGTCATGGAATTTGTTCATATCATCTCTTACAAAACCTGAATTCATATTATGGAAAATCAGATCACAACATAACGCAAGCATTCAATTCAGTAGTCCGTGCTTACACATCGATAAAATTCGAATTTAACATGCAACAACTGTATACAATGAATCAGAAGATTAGGGGTTATTTGGTAATGTGATAATTCCATTCTACTTTTATTTTAAAATATATGATCTGCATCATCGTATTTTTTGCTTGTAGGATGATGTAGGGCCCAAAAGTGGATATGATACCACATGCAAGCAAATAGATACTCCACAATGACATAAAGACATCTAAGAACTACCCTGTTGTAGCTTTATTGGATTCATTGCAACAAACGAGGCAATCTTGGTTCTGCAAACATAGGGATGTTGCCTATGGCACTTTCACGAAGTTGTCGAGCAAGTATGAAAAGATGAGAAAGGAAATGAGCACTGATTTGAGGAATTTAAGGATAATTAAAATATTTGTTGTATGAAACTTATCATTGTAACCTAATTCACAGAAACCTGACTTGAAATATGTTTGTCTATCCTGAACATTATTTATGAGAAATGACCCTCATCTCTGTGACCTTGAAATGTATGTGTCCTAACATAAATATATGTGTGTCTTGAAATGTATAAATGTTGGTACTTATATTTATCTATGATACTTTGAACTTCATCTTTGTGAAATGAATTTAATATATTTTCCTTGAACTTCATGTCTATAACTTGAAATAGATGACTGAGTACTTGATGGTAATGTAGATAATTGTGGTATAAAGTTTATATCTGTGGCCTAAATTATGTAACTGTGACTTGAAAGAGATATGTATCATGAACTCTATCTATTGACCTGAAACTCATCTCTATGACCTTGATATTTAACCCTGTGATCTGAATTGTATCAATATGCATTGACGTATACAATATTTTCATCACTATTTACAAGTATCTCCTTCAATTTTAGAACATGTTTTCAGTTAGTGATGAATGTTCAACTTTTTTCGTCGATATGGAAAAAGAACGTGCACTTGTAGGATGTTTCAAGTTAAAATCTATTGCCAGGTACACACACATTGGCTGTGATTGCCGTGATGAAGATAGATCTATATGATTATTGTTCATAATATTATACAAGATAAGCATATTTGAATGCATACCAAGATAAGATTTTTTCAGTCGAAAATCCAACTAAATGGAAAGTGCCTCAAAAAGTACAAGCATTATTGTATTAGCATATAACCAAAAGAAAAGTTCTGGAATACCGAATGAAAAGAAGAAGAGGTCATTATTTGAAGGGAAAATAACTATCAAACTTGAACATTATGGTGACAACGGTCACAATCGCCAATCGCATAGCGGCTTGGTTCCATTTAGTCAAAACAAAGCAAAAAAATTGAAAAAAAAAACTATGAATGAGGATTCATTACGACCAATGTTACAACACATTTATTTGATATTGTCTTTATTTTTTTATTGATTGATTGTAGATGAAGTTTGGTATATCTTATAATACAAATAATATTGGAATAGAGTTGAGCAGCATCAGTTTCACATGATATTAACAAATAAATATGTGATATGTAACTTACAATGTATGTGGCCTATATATGACAATATGTGATCGGTAGTGGACTATGAGATTTGTAAGCTAATGAACAACCATAATTCCATGTATATCGTGAAATACACATTCCAAGAACAAATGTGAACTGTGAAGTATCATCGATGAAACATATATGTGACCTTTATACAGCTATATGTGACCTATGAATGACACTATGTGACATATAGTGGAATCTAAAATGAGTTCCTAAATGATAACATGATGTGACAAATTTAGAAGACAATATAACTTGTACATGACAATATGTGAGCTGCAATAGACCCTAAAATTAGAAAGCTAATGAGAAAAACAATTTCATGTAGATAGTAAAACACAAATTCAGAAGACATTGTGAATTGTGAAGAATCAGCTATGAACCATACCTGAGACCTTTATAGAGATATCTATTACCTATGACCGACACTATGTGACTTGTACATTACAACATGTGACATGTAGTGGAATGTGAAATGTGTGACCTAATGATAGCAAAATGTGACAAATTTAGAAGATAATGTTACCTGTGAATAATAATATATGAAGCATAACATGTGACCTTTACATAGAAATCTGTAACATATGATTTACAATATGTGACCTCTACAGTACCACATGACATGTAACATTTATCAAGTGCATATTTAATTTGTGGAAAATAAAACATCACCATTAAGTCTCTTCAATCATCTTCATGATAGTCAAAAAAAATTTACAGAGTCCAAAAACATTTATGAGGCGAGGGAGAATTTTTATTAATGGTTCAATCTCAGTACGAACCATGGAGTCACGATAGGTCTTACCAGTAGAATTGAATATGTGTAATAATTGATTTCTTAATTCAAGCATAGCAAGCATCCAATATAATTCTAGATATTTGATAAGGCTAGTAAAACCATATCAGGATGGAACCATGTCGATAAATGAAAGGCTATGATGCCAAGCCAAAGAGATCGAAAGCCTCCCAATTGTGACATAACTATCTCGCAACTGAGGTAATATCGTAAATCCTGAAGGATTAGAGATAATAGCCCAAATGGTCACTGAACTTTGTAAAAGGTCCACAATGGATCACTGAACTTTAAAAATCATCTCATTTATCACTGAACTTTATATTTTGTAACCTCGTTTGTCACTAAGGTCATGGTCCGTTCAAAAATGGATGGAATGCATACGAGGCTGATGATGTGGCTTGATGTGTCAGTTGGTGGATGTCAAGTAAGTGCTACACATGTGGATTTTTTTTTAAAAAAAAATAAAGCACATTTTTAAAAAACAAAGAAAAAAGAAAAGAAAAGTGAGATCTAAAATGAATTTAACCCCAAATTCTTCCACATTTCCGTCTTTCTCTCCTAAACCATCATAAAAAAAATCTCCAAATTCCTTAACCTCCACCTCACGAAGAACTAAAAGCCCCAAATCCTAAATTGGAACTCCAGACTCTCAAATCTCGATTCCAGTTGAACGTGTTTCCATCCCACCTCTGTTAAACCAAAATTATTACTATTCACCTTCCTTGTTCTACGCAAATATATCTACTTCCTCTGTACAAACCTTCAGATAGGCACGTTCGTATATTATTGCGGAGAGTTATCCATTTTGAAGACATCTTGGATAGACGATAATCCTAGAAGATAATTTTGGAGAATAAAAAACTTGGAGAAAGCAGCTTGAGATGCAGCTTGTAATAGAGTTGGTTGAGGGGCTTGAATGCAGGATGTAATGCAGCTACTATGGGAAATTTTTGTGAATGTAACCTATTTTTTGTGAATGTTTAAGGGAATTTTTTTTTGCGTTCATATGGTATTCTTTTGAAGTAGTGTTTTGAAGCTTAGGCATCCAAGTTTCCGTAATTTTGGTATAGTGAAATGATTTAGTTTCAGTGAATGCTAGATATTTAAAGAAGTGATTTTGTCTATTGAAGCACTTTCTTATGTAAGTTTCTATGAATGCTAGATATATTTAGTCATTTTCTTATTTACCTATTTTTAATGGTTTACTTGCAGGAGTCCCGATTTGGGATTTAGGTTTTAGGGTTCTTCGCGAAGTGGAGGTTGAGGAATTTGGGGATTTTCTTGTGTTGTGAGAGAGATAGGAAATGTGGAGGAATTTGAGGATTTCATTTCAGATCTTCTTCTTTTTTTTTTTAATAAAAAATGTTTTATTTAAAGAAATTCACGTGTGTAGCACTTACTTGACTAGGCATCTACCAACAAACACATCAAACCACGTATGCAGTCGCGGCATCAGCCACATATGCATTTCGTCAAGTTTTGGATGGACCGTGAGCTCGGTGACAAACATAATTATAAAAAGCAAAGTTCAGTATTGAATGAAGTGATTTTAAAAGTTCAATGACCCATTGAGAATCTTTTGCAAAGTTTATTAACCATTTGAACTATTACCCCTGAAGGATCACACAAAAGGTCACACCAATACTTGGGTACTGTGAGAGTTTCTTTTCTAGTGGTGCATGTACCATCATTTTTAAGACCATGACACCAACAAGTGCATGAATTTGGAGGAGATAATGGAGGATATTATTTTGAATAGGGATTAAACGACGTACGTGAGGTAGTTGGGCCAAGGGATGTATAGGCCCCTCTCAATAAGGATGCTCTAGATATCAATGGAATAAAAAACATGGTCCACGTGTCACATTCTCTATGATTTTATCGTTTCCATTCATGCTAAAGAGTCTGATTTCCTTGTTTTAGGGGTTTTGGTCAGCAAATTAATCTAGTTAAATTAGTTATCAAATCCAACCCTAATATTGCCAGTATAGATCACAAGATTATAAAAAGGATGGCTCGAGTTACTAAACGGGCATCCACATGACACCTAATTGGGTATTGAAGAACAAATGTCACAAAAAAATATATTTCGAAATAAAACACACCACAAGTGTTCGATTTGTTAACAAGTAATAAAGTTGACTTTTTGAGTCCGAGCGTCGCCCCACAAGGATTGATTAGTTCTAGTTCTAATTACTGTGACCTTAACCAAAATAATAAAAAATGAGAGTATTTGTTTTGATGAATTTATAGCTAAATTAATGATGCATGTGTGATTATGAATGTTTTAACTATACTGAATGAAATATATGGTGAATGCAAGTTGAAGCTTTTTTTCTAATATATGATGAATGTACTAAGATCACGAATCCCTATGTAATAATCTTTTTAAACCTAATTCTACATTTTGACACACGATTGAAATGTTGAAGAATCAATACTCCTAAATTATTCTATAGTCTCTCTCGAGTAAAGTCAAACATATTCTAATATTTGACACAACTATATCTCTATGACGGATGCGAATGTACAAAAATACATGAGTTTTTGTGAGCACTTAAAGATTCACATAGGGTATAGCGATATATTTTTATCTCATATCGGACCCTATGATGATTTATACCGTGTTGAACCTATTCCCCTATTTCAAATGCATGAAATAAGCCACCATACTCACATAATTGCGTATACAATAATTATGGATGAAATAAGCCAACAGACTCCCAATGTAATAATCTTTTTAAACCTAATTATACACTTTGACACACGATTGAAATGTTGAAGAATCAGTGCTCCTAAATTATTCTATAGTCTCTCTCGAGTAAAGTAAAACATATTCTAATATTTGAAACAACTATATCTCTATAACGGATGCGAATGTACAAGAATGCATGAGTTTTTGTGAGCATTTAAATATTCACATAGGGCATAGTGATATGTTTTTATCTCCTATCGGGCCCTATGATGATTTATACCGTGTCGAACCTATTCCCCTCTTTCAAATGCATGAATAAGTCACCATACTTACACAATTACATATACAATAATTATGGAGAAAAGAAGTTCATATAAACTATTCAAATATCCCAAAAAAATGTGTTTTTAATATCAAAGATGTAAAACTAAAATTTAAAAATCATATTACAAAGTCCATCTAATCCTAGTACAGAATTAACCTAGTCTAGCATGGTGGAATAAAGAAAATCAAAAAAACAAATAAAGAACGACATCACCAATTCAATTCTTGAGTTTAATCTTCGTTTCGTGGTGTTGTTCTTCTTGTTTTTGCCTATTTTCTTCTCTCAAAACTCTTATGAATATCTCCTCCTATGTTCTGAATAGCCCTAGAGTTTTCCGTAAGTATTTTACTCGAATAAGGAAACCAGAATTCTGACGTTAGAATTCAACCATTTGATCGCATAGTATAGCTCAAAGTGGCCTTGGAATACCCTAAATTAACTTATGCGACCACATTGTATCTTGTGCTATGCGACCACACCACGGCTTTGTGTTTTGGTCATTGAACTCCATTGTGGTTTTCTTGACCTTTTTTTCCACTTCTTCTTCTTCCCATGTTTTATTCCAATAGTCAATTGGTCCTTAACATATTCACGCCTTCAATTCCCCTTCCGGCTCATCTTTCGATTATTTATAACTTGGTCCCTAAACTTTGATTTTCTTTCGTTTTAGTCATTTTCCACTTATTTCTCCTAAATTCCGCCACATTCATCAACGTTGTCTTACAAAACACAAATTATATAGAGTTAAGCTATATTCCAATATATTTATCAACAATTGTCCATGTTTGTATCCTAAAATAAGTGTGTAAAATGCACTTATCAGCAACACCGCATTTTCAAGTCTGTTAAAAATAGTACTGCAAAAAGGATGAAGGGCTTCTACTGAAACTTATATTCAACCGAGATCGAGAAATTCTTATTGAATCTGTGCTATAGGCCATTCCCACATATGTTAAGAGTATCTTCAAGTTACTGGATTTCTTATTATGTGGCATCCGATTAATTATTCAACATTTCTAATAGGATTCTATAATTAGAAGAAAACGCAAGATGAATGGCATGTCATGAAATAAAATCTACTCTCCATAGTACTTTGTAGTTTAGGACTTAGGAACTTAGGCATGTTCAACAATGTCCTTATGTCTAAACAAGCCTATATACTAACCTTTATCTCGAATCCGTTCATGGCTCAGATTCTATAAGTATTTTCGGACCACAAGATTTTTGAGAGCTTGTTCATAACCTAATTCTTCATATTTTTAGAAGAGCATATTATGGGGTTGGGATCCACTAGTCAAATGCCTAGAGTAGTAGGTTGAAAATGGAAAACTCATTCGATTGTATCATAAAAAGTGGTTGCCATACCCACCACTACAACAAAAATTGTCATTTGCAACACTAAAAAAACAACATTTGTTGATAAATGTTACTAAAATGGTCTTTTGGCAACATTTTAGTAAGTGAATGTTGCCATTGGATTAATAAATGAGTTTTGACAACATTTTTTTAGGAAAATTTTGCGATAGACCCTTTTTTGCAACGTTTATTGAGTGTTACAGAAGGTTTTATTTTTCGCAACGTTTATCAAACGTTGCAAAAAGAAAAGCCTTTTGCAACGTTTGTCAAACGCTGCGAAAAGTTTACTTTTGCAATGTTTATCAAACATTGCAAAAAGTGAGACATTTTGTAACGTTCAAAATTGCTAAAAGTGAGACATTTCACAACATTTTTTGAACGTTGCAAAATGTCTCACTTTTTGCAACGTTTGTTAAACATTGCGAAAAGTCACTTTTTGTAACGTTTGGTGACGTTACTAATAAGGTACCTTTTGCAACGTTGCAAGAAATGAGTTATACAATTTTTTGACCCATTTCAATTCCAACCCAACAACCCACAAGATACCCAATCCATAACCTCTCAACCCAAACAGACCCGCTTGGATAAAAAAAACTAACTAGACAACATCATGACAGAAGCCCTGAAGTCCAATCCCTTATTCTCTAATCTCTCTCGCTTTTTCCTGAAATCCTCAAATCGCCAACACCAATATATATTTTTTCAGTTTCCGACGTTGGTCATCGATCGTTTGTAGGCAGCCACTAGTGATTGTCGTCCATCTGTTTGTGTCGTCTTTCCCCATAGTGGTCTTTACAAAGAAGACCAGTTCAAAGATCACGCCTAATTCCATAGTTTGGTGTCATCATCATAACAAGTTGCTAACTTTTCATCATCTGTTGTACCTTGGCATCAATTTCGCACCACACCCGAAAGGTAGGTAATATCTGATTTATTTGTGTACAAAGGGGTTTGTCATTTGTGAATGGTTTTTTTTTCTATTTGTATATTGGTGGTTTAGGACACTGCCTTTGCTTCCAAAGATATTGTTGAGCGTACTGGTTGGACTTTTGGTCAGAAAGCTGCACTTGAACTTACCTGTAAGAGCTAGCTTATTTCCTTTCTCTGAAATGTAGAAATTGTTGTGCTAGTGGCCGATTGTTATGCTTGATTTGGGGATAGGTTATGTAGATTAAAGTTGTGATTCTATATTATCATAATATTATAACTTGATTTGGGAAAGAAAATTCAATTTGCAAAGTTTAGCAGGAAGGAGAAATCTCTACAGGGATTAAAATAAGAATGCTAAGTTATCCTCAATTTAATCTAATCTATAAAATTCAGAAATAAAGTGTTTCAATGAAGAGTTCTATAGATAACATTCAGAGTTTGACTGGATGCGATTCCGGTGCTTGCGGAGCCTTGAAATTGAAATTGCACAGAAAAAACAAACATTCATTCCACTACAAAGTCTCAACTCTTTTGCCGTCAAAGTTAATAAATCTCCTTTGCATATTCAGATTATCAGAACAAATTTACACACCCCTTTGATTTCTAAAAGATTAAATCATAGCTTAAAACCTTTCATTTCCTCTTCTATTTGCTGAATCGGTTTAATATCACCATTATATCAGCGTCTAATATCTGAAATATGATTTAGAGGGTGATTTTTTTAACATGAATAGATTAACTATATTACATAGTTCTTGGAGAAATACAAGTACATAGAACTCTAGAAATCAAAAAAAATAAATTCCATATAAATATAAACATATTAGATATCGAGAAATTGTACAGAGAGAACATATGGCGCATTGGGAGGAATGTTAATGTTAGCAACACCATGCAGATCAATCAAAACAAACTCCTCTTTTTCTGATTCCTTATTGGCTTCCATTGATCCACAATTAAAGAGGAGAAACAAATCGTGTTTGTTTCGTGTCCCCATTTGAGGGTTTTGTAGTTTTGGGCTACTTTCAGAGCATTCATTTATGGGTTAATAAACTAAGAGAATGTTTAATTTTGTGGGGTGTGGAATAATCATGGCAAATTTTAATAATCTAAACACATTAGGCAACTCTTAATTGAGCCAACAATCTTCAATTTACTTATCTTTATGGGCTCCTTATAGCATTTACTTCTCTTTTTATCTAATGTATCTTTGTGTTATTCAGTGTTGAATAGTATCTTTGCATACAATGGACAAAGAGTAGCTACACTTATCAAAGTTATCTTCTAAAATTAAATATTGCAGATCTAGATATCAATCGAAAAAAAATTAACGTATAATGATCATAAAGTTTAACTTGTAGATTTTCATAACAATATAGAGATGGAGTCCAAAAGTTTGTTAAATGAACTTGTGAAAGTTGCAATTCATAAATGATAGTATGCTCTTGTGTTAGGTGTAGGAATCTAATGCATCACCATTATGATACAGTCTATGAACATTTGATTATTAAGGGTTGGATCCTACATATAGTGTCTAGATATTTTATGGAGAACAAACAAGTGAAGCAAATTTGCTCAATATAGAAATATATGAGTCATATATGATGTTTAAGGACTTCTATACACAACATGATGTGGATCTTGAAAACCATTCTGATGGAAGAGTGAAAGAGATTGAAAGTTTAGTTGATGATGCTGAAACGCCTTTATATCCTTGTTGTAGGGTGTTCACGAAGATGTCAGCTTCAGTTGCTATGTTTAAGCTTCAAGCTTCACATGGTATCTCTGACAGTAGTTTTGATGAACTCATAAATCTTGTTGAAGACATGTTGCTAGAGAATATTACACTTCCAAACTCATTTTATGAGATAAAAAATTTGTCAATACATTTGATCTTGGCTATGAGAAGATACATGCATGCGTGAATGATTGTTATCTATATAGGAATGAGCTTGAACAAGCTAAGTGATGCCCAAAATGTGGTTGCTCAAGATGGAAAGTTGACCAACAATCATTCACTCAAGATGACATTAACATTAGTAAAAGTGTTACCATGGTTAAAATTGATGTTTGATATGCATATTTTACTTGTACGTCATAATCTGGATGTAATGCATGTGGAGAAGAATATTTGTGATGGTATCATTAGTACAATTTTGGATGTCAAAGGAAAATCTAAAGATGACATTAACTCTCGTAAGGACTTGGAAGCTTTGAACATTGGGCATGATTTACATCCTGAGAGTAGAGGAAATAAATTTTACCTACCTACTGCTCCTCACACATTATGACGTGCAGAAAGACAAATGTTTTGTAAAAGGCTTGCTAACTTGAGATTACCCGATGGTTATGGTTCTAATATTGAAATTGCGTTTCAATGGAAGAATGTAAGATAGTTGAACTCAATTCTCATGATTGTCACATTTTAATGCAACAATTATTACTAGTTGCGTTGAGAGGACTTCTACCTAAAGGTCCAAGGAATTCCATTTTTAAATTGTGTTCATTTTTCAATGAAATATGTCAAGGAGTTGTAGATAGAAATAAGATCGAACAATTAGAGAAGGACGTTTTTGAAATTTTATACATGTTGGAAAGGTATTTTCCTCCTTCCTTTTTTGATATAATGGTACATTTAACAATCCACATTGGGAGAGAAATCATTTATATGGACCAATACAATATCGTTGGATGTACCCATTTAAAAGGTAATACTTCTTCAAGTTATCCCCTACAGTTAAATTTATTATCAAATTGGTTTTATATGTTTTAGTTTGTTACATTTGTATATGTATATGAAAGTGTTGAAAAGGTATGTTATGAATCGTGTACGACTTGAAGGATGCATGGCTTAACGATATATTGTGGAAGAAAATACGAAATTTTATAGCAAATACCTAACACAAGCATCGAAAATAGGCTTTAAGTCTACACACAATGAAGAATATGAGAGTGATTTCTTGGTCTAGGGCATACAATATCTAAAGGAAAGCCTATTGTACTATTTGATGAGATGATAATCGCTATGTGTTGCTAAATAGTACAGAAGTTCAACCATTTGTAGATTATGTTATTAAATATCTATGTCTAATAGATTTTTAGTTGTTCACCATATATACTTATTCGACTTAATATTGTATTTACATTAGGATGCATATGGATGAACTCAAGAAGGACAAACAATTAGAAAGAAATGAGTCTTTACTGCATAAGAAGCACATTGATTCGTTTGCTGCCTGGTTGGAATACACATAAAATAGGTTATTATCTTTGTTGTGCTATTGATATTTTATTTCTAACATTTTTAAAATAAAAACAGATTAAAGTTCAGATATTGATGGACAATGTTTCGAACAATCTGGAGTGGTTTACACATGGTCCTAGATGTCAATCCATGTCATATTCTAGTTTGTAATAAATGGTCATCGTTTTCATACTAAAGATGCAGAAAAATCTCGTCAAAATAGTGGCATTTTAGTTGAAGCAACAACCATTTGTAGATCTAGTGCAAAAGATAATGCACATGTAGTTGGGCAAGTTGTTTACTATGGAGTTTTGCGTGATGTTATAGTTCTCGATTATAACATGTTTCATGTTCCAATATTCAAGTGTGATTGGGCAAATACCTCGAATGGAATAAAAAAGGAAAATGGATTCACTCTAGTTAACCTTAATGAAGGTCACATGCAATGTGAAAATGATCATTTCATCTTGGCAACACATGTGAAAGAAGTCTTTTTGTAACGCCCCGAGTTCCTAGAACTCGGATTGCCACGTCATCCTCATATATCTTGAATTTAATAAAAAGATTTGCGAAAATAACTAATTTTAAATATCACAGTTATAACGGTAAACCTCATTGGCAACAAATTTCATTTGATTAACTTAAGAAAATCGTTTAAACTTCAAAACTCAAGTTTGAAATAACAGGAATAACAAAAATAAGTTCATAATGCATAAATTTTAAAACTTAAATAACTTCATCCATTAAATCATGCCACCACTGCCCCATCAGACTCGACTTTCTCCGAAATCTGCAAATGTGGTTAGAATAATGGAATGAGTATTTCTATGAAATACTCAATAGACTTATCGTCGATCATTAATTTACAAAATAATTGTACACATAATTATGCAACATATATACTGTGACATCATCATCATCATATGCTCATTTTCTTAAAATAAATCATACGCTCTTTAAAATCATGGGGTGTGGGTAGTTTCGTCTCATACATTTAAGCACGTAAGTTATGCATAACATTATCTTATCTCATAAGAGGTATTCTCGTCTATTCTCATGCATTAAATCATATAAATCACGTAAAATCACATAAGACATGTAATTATAATTTAAACTAATTAATGGGAGCAAGTCTACCTTAATTTCTCGTGCCACGTAAAAAGTGAGGGGAAAGAAACCTTAATCTCCTAATCGTCCGTACGTTTCGTCTAACCAAAATAGGAAAATTATCGAATTTCTATTTTGAAATTTTAAAGTTTTAAAATGAGAAAATAAAGTTTAGGGACTTAATTGAAAACTATTGAAACTGAAAATAAAAGTTTAAGGGCTGAAATTAAACTTTTAGAAATTAGGAACTTAAGTGGAAATTATTGAAATTGAAAATAAAAAGTTTAAGGACTTGAATTAAACTTTTAGAAATTAGGGACTTACTTGAAAATTATTTAAACTGAAAAATAAAAGTTTAAGGGTTGAAATTAAACTTTTAGGAATTATGGACTTAATTGGACATTTATTATAACTAAAAATAAAAGTTTAAGGACTGAAATCAAACACTTTTAAAACTTGGGGGCTAAAAGGGTAATTTCCAAAAAATCAATTTAAATAAAAATATCTCACCCTCTCTCTCTCTCTCCCATTTTCGAAAATGAGAGAGAGAGGGAGAGAAACTCCTCGACGGAGAATGGGCTCTGTCCCTTCCTCCAAATCAACCGCCGGCGAAGCGGCGTCAGCGCCACCATTGCGTGGTGCCGCTGGTGTGTGGGTGGAGGCGGTTGGGGTTTTTTGGGCGTACGGGTCGAAGGAAATCCGCGACTTTGGAGGTTCGGTTTTGGGTTTCTCTAGTGGAAAAGTGAGGTAAGTGTTTTGGTTAGTTTATTTCTTGGTATTGTGGTTGTTTAGAGTTGATGAAGTGGGTCGGGTTCGTGATTTCTTTCTTGCGGTCGAGGGGCTTGGAGGTGGAGGAGTTGGAGATGGGGGGTTATATTGGTGTTGATTTTGGGTGGAGTGGTGGTTGGATGGTTTGGAATGGGTTCGGGCAGTGGTGGTGGGCTGCAGAGGCGATTCGGCTGGGATATGGGTTTTGGAGCAGTAAGCTTGGTCTCGAGAGTGATGCTGGTTTGAGGTGTTGTTGGTAGTGTTGGTCTCGTCGGTGAGCTTGGTAATTTGAGGTGGGGCTGTTGGTGGTGTTGCTAGTGATGGTTTAGGCAGAGGATTGGTTTCGAGAGTTAGTAGTTTGGGTAGATGAGGTGTTGGTGGTTTTGGTCTTGTGAGTGAGCTTGGTGGTGTTAGGCATTGGATGTGTTGTGGTAGTGAGGAGATGGTGGTGTTGATACTAGAAATTGATGTTCTAGCATCAACATTGGTCTCCAAAATTGAGGGAGATGAGATACTTACCAAAAATGGCTAATGTGAAATGTGAAGAGAGGAGAGAAGTGGAGTGTTCTATGAATAGAAATTTTTAGGGCACAAATCTGTAGGAACTTAAATGGGCCAGAAAGTTGGACTGTAAGGATTTTCAAATTGGGTTTAAGTGAATTGGGCTAAATAATCCAGATTCGGGCTATTAAAAGTTTGGACCTAAAAAATAAAATATTGTACCTAAAATTATTAAAATTTGGATTCTTAAATGAAATGATAAGGAATTTGTTACTTTAAAATTATTCGAGATTTGACTCGATTGAATAGATTTAAAATTTATTTTACAATGGCTAGACGAACATACTATTAAAAACTGGGGTTAAGCTTAACGACACATTTTTCGAGGAAAATGATTTTATATTATTTAAATTTCTCAGTCGCTACAACTTTACTCTCTTAAAATAATTTCGTCCTCGAAATTTAAATGCTTGATTCTGCCTCTTAATAAATGCTTGATTCATGTTCTGATTTTGATTGCGATTCGGACCTTGCCACTTTCTCTTTCCCTGATATCTCTGCTCATGATGATTACCTTGGTTCCCAACTTTCACACCGGCATAGGCTATTGCTTAAGCCTTCTTCACTACTTCCCGATAAGTTGGCAGTTCATGTAAACTGACAATCTACCTAACATCCAAGCGTAGGCCTCTCTCAAAACGCCGTGCCTTTTTGAACTCAGCTCCACCAGATATAGAGCATATCGTGACGGTTCCTCCAACTTTCTCTCATATTCAGTTATATCCAATTCACCTTGTAACAAACGTAGAAACTCAGACTCCTTGTGATCTATGAGGGTTTGTGGGAAAAATTTATCTCTGATCTCGGCCTTAAATTCGTCTCAAGTCAGAGCTGCTTGCTGATCTTCACTCTTTGTCCGTGATGTAGATTCCCACCAAAAACTAGGTCTTCCAACTAACATAAACTCCACACAGCTTACCTTCTTATCCTCGGGGCACGATATGTACTGGAGCCACTCTTCCATTGCCAGTGGACCATTCCCGTCATCAAACGTAGGTGGTTGGTATCTCCTAAACTGTTCTATCACTGACACTATATGGTTAACTGGTTGTGCAGCTTGTCTCATCTCTTGTGCCTTCTAAAGTAATTCCCTGATGACGTCGCTTAAGTTGTTGGTGCCATAACTTTCATAAAAATTAATGGTAGTTCGTAACAGTTGACTAAGCGTACTAACGTAGTAAAAGATAACTCGAAATATGGAAATTAGAAACCAAGCATCATTTCATTAATAACTTAACTTCTTTTAATGAGGATACATAAGTAGGAATGCATGTATACTGAACTTTTTTTTTCTTTTTTTAAATAAAATGTCAAACCTACTCTAGATTCTATCTCTCTATTCTCCTTCGGTTACACATGATTCGACGTTCGAAAACTCCCCTAGCACTGGATCAGCATCTTCTTCTGGTTCTTCTTTGGGTTCCTCCTCGGGATCACCATCGGGTGCTAACTCATCTTCTTACCCTGGTTCGGGCTCGAGCATTGGCTCATGTTCTGGCTCCCCTTCAAGTGCAACCCCAAAGTGATGTTCAAAGTACATGGGTCAATATGCCACGAATCTCAGGCAGAATGTGTCATACTCTTTATCCACATTAGGTGACATAAGAGCATCTATGTATATGCTATGAGCTACTTCCGCATAGTCGCTTCGAAAGGTCAAGAGTAAGTAATGGATCGGTTGGCGATTACAGGTCATGTAGCCATGTTGTATAGCCTGATCACGTACGATATTCAGATACTCTACGTGTTAGGCAATTGTCCATCAAGTCTAGGCTCGAAGCGGTCATAATCTCTAATGGCTTGTTCTGCGTCACTGGGTACATTTGTACGAATGAGTGTCATGTCCTAAACCAATTATGCAAAGTCCAATTAGATGGGGTTATTTATCTCTCTTAGTTAAAATTTTGAGATAAAAGTTTAAAAACTCTTTCAACTTATGCTCAAACTCGTCTTTCTTTCTTTTCAATTTGGATACACTTTCTTTCTCTTTCTTCTATGTCTTATAAATCGTTAAAACAGATATCCGAAATATAATAGCGTTATACTTCATAAACTTCTTTTACCTTCGAAGTCAGTGGATCGAATGATGGCAGTGGCAACTTTCATTAATAATAATTAAATAACGTAGAATGTCTATTTGAGTTTTTTTCTGAAAATTTTACCAGTCTACAGAAACACAGACTGGCTCTAATCCAGTTCTGTGAACCTGAATTGCCATGTCATCCTCATATGTCTTGATTTAATAAAAAAAGATTTGCGAAAAATAACTAACTTTTAGACATCACAGTTATAACGGTAAACCTCATTGGCAACAAAATTCATTTGATTAACTTAAGAAAATCGTTTAAACTTCAAAACTCAAGTTTGAAATAACGGGAATAACAAAGATAAGTTCATAATGCGTAAATTTTAAAACTTGAATAACTTCGTCCATTAAATTGTGTCACTACTGCCCCCATCAGACTCGATCGTCTCCAAAATCTGCAAATGTGATTAAAATAACGAAATAAGTATTTCAATGAAATACTTAATAGACTCATCTCCGATAATTAATTTATAAAATAATTACACACATAATTATGCAACATATATACCGTGACATCATCATCATCATCATAGGCTCATTTTCCTAAAATAAATCATATGATCTTTAAAATCATGGGGTGTGGGTAGTCTCGTCTCATGTATTTAAACACGTAAGTTATGCATAACATCATCTTATCTCATAAGAGGTATTCTCGTCTCTTCTCATGCATTAAAGTATATAAGTTATGACAAATATAATAACATCATTTCTCATTTTATGCATTAAATCATATAAATTACATAAAATCACATAATACATGCAATTATAATTTAAACTAATTAATAGGGGCAAGTCTACCTCAATTTCTCGTGTCACGTAAAAAGTGAAGCGGATAGAAATCTCAATCTCCTAATTGTCCATACGTTTAGTCTAGCCAAAATAGGAAAAGTATCGAATTAGTATTTCAAAATTTTAAAGTTTTAAAATGATAAAATAAAGTTTAGGAACTTAATTAGAATTATTGAAACTGAAAATAAAAGTTTAAGGGCTGAAATTAAACTTTTAGAAATTAGGGACTTAATTGGAAATTATTGAAATTGAAAATAAAAGTTTAAGGACTGAAATTAAACTTTTAGAAATTAGGGACTTAATTGAAAATTATTGAAACTGAAAAATAAAAGTTTAAGTGCTGAAATTAAACTTTTAGAAATTAGGGATTTAATTGGACATTTATTAAAATCGAAAATAAAAGTTTAAGAACTGAAATCAAACACTTTTAAAACTTGGGGGCAAAAAGGGTAATTTCCAAAAAAATCAGTTTAAACAAAAATATCTCACATTCTCTCTCTCATTTTTGAAAATGAGAGAGAGGGAGAGGAACTCCTCGACAGGGAAGGGGCTCTGCCCCTTCCTCCAAATCGACCATCGGCGAATCGGCTTCAGCGCCACCGTCGCGTGGTGGCGCCGGTGTGTGGGTGGATGCGGTTGGGGTTTTTTGGGCGTAAGGATCGAAGGAATCTATGGCTGTGGAGGTTCGGATTTTGGGTTTCTCTGGTGGAAAAGTGAGGTAAGTGTTTGGGTTAGTTTATTTCTTGGTATTGTGGTTGTTTAGAGTTGATGAAGTGGGTCGGGTTCGTGATTTCTTTCTTGCGATCGAGGGGCGTAGAGGTGGAGGAGTTGGAGATGGGGGTTCTATTAGTGTTGATTTTGGGGTGGAGTGGTGGTTGGATGGTTTGGAGTGGGTTCGGGCAATGGCGGTAGGCTGCAAAGACGATTCGGTTGGGATATGGGTTTTGGGACAGTGAGCTTGGTCTCGAGGGTGATGGTGGTTTGAGGTGTTGTTGGTGGTGTTGATCTCGTCGATGAGCTTGGTAGTTTGAGGTGGGGCTGTTGGTGGTGTTGCTAGTGATGGTTTGGGCAGAGGATTGGTCTTGAGAGTTAGTAGTTTGGGTAGAGGGGGTGTTGGTGGTTTTGGCCTCGTGAGTGAGCTTGGTGGTGTTAGGCAGTGGAGGTATTGTGGTGGTGAAGAGATGGTGGTGTTGATGTTAGAAATTGATGTTCTAGCATCAACGTTGGTCTCCAAAATTGAAGGAGGGAAGACACTTACCAAAAATGGCTGCTGTGAAATGTGAGGAGAGGAGGGAAGTGGAGTGTTTTATGAATAGAAATTTTTAGGGCACAAATCTCTAGGAGCTTAAATGGGCCAGAAAGTTGGACTGTAAGGATTTTCAAATTGGGTTTGAGTGAATTGAGCTAAATAATCCAGATTCGGGCTATTAAAATTTTGGACATAAAAAATAAAATATTGTACTTAAAATTATTAAAATTTGGATTTTAAAATGAAATGATAAGGAAATTGTTACTTTAAAATTATTCGAGATTGGACTCGATTGAATAGATTTAAAATTTATTTTACAACGGCTAGACGAACATACTATTAAAAACTGGGGTTATGCTTAGTGACACGTTTTTCGATGAAATGATTTTATATTATTTAAATTTCTCGATCGCTACACTTTTATTCTAGGGAGAATGAAACATTTAGTTGGTACGTTGCTTTGCAAGCGCCACAAAGAGAGTTTCATGCATCACACATGGGAGAAGATACTACTTATGAGGCAACTATTCCACTAGACATAACACAATTAATTACAGGCAACATCGGTAAGGATGAGAATTATGCAAGGATAGACATTGAAGGTGTATTATGTGATACATAGATTACTTTGGTAACTCCATTATGTAGTGTTTTTTTTTCAACGTTCGTGGATAGAATGTTTTTTTAAAATTATATTTTAACATGCAACACATGAAATATTATGATTGTGACGAAATAGATAATGTTTAGAATTTTTTAAGATCTCTAACTTTAATTTCTTTTAATGTTGCAAATTTTTATTTTATCTTTAGATAATCTTTCGAACCAATGGACAGTGCGAAATAGGTTTCATAAGATGGACAAAGATGATGTAATTGTTTTTTCCTATAATACGTAAGATATTTAGTAAGTTTCAAAAATAATTACATTTATCTTTTGTTTTCATGTTGCATTCATAAAGTCAAGTAAACAAACTTTCAAGAGTTCTAAACGACGAAGAGTTGCATTTGCTGCTGCAATTCGAGAGACTAATAAACGACTAAAAACTTCGAGCGAACTAGAACATACTATATCTGCCCCAATTAATGATGAGCAAAATACGCCACCATCAAATATAAATGTGCCGAAAAAGAAAAGTGGTCCAACCCAAGTGAAAATAATTCCCAAAAAGAATTATCAGAAGATGGAGCTCGAATTTAATGAA
>CM032638.1:16855604-16986027 GCA_019097785.1 Fraxinus excelsior
TACAGATTATTTAATTATAGAAACAGATGGAAGCATTACAGGATGGGGGAGCAATTTTAATTGCAAAACCCAACAAATATGCAAGTAAAGATACAGAAAAAATTGTTAGATATAATAGTGGAAATTATAAAGAAAAAGGTAATATTAGTAGTATAGATTTAGAATTATTAGCAGTCAATTATGCATTAGATTCTTTTGAGTTATTTATTATCTCCAAAAAAGAAATTACTTTAAGAACAGATTGTGAAGCAATAGTAAGTTTTGTTAATAAAATGAAATTAGAAAATAAAAGAAGTAATAGAAGGAGATGGTTAAATTTTATAGATAGAATTACTAATACCGGATTAATAGTAAATTTTGAGCATATCAAAGGTAGTGATAATCAGGTAGCAGATATTTTAAGTAGAATTATTAAAAATAAAAATTATGACTGATTTTCTGCAGATGCAAAGACCAAGAGGTCCCAGACCAGGATTGCCAATTACTGGCAGTTCAAGTTCTCAGACTAACTTACTACAGACTCAAGATAAGTTAAGATTCGGTAACATAGAATTAATTTGTTTCCCAAATAGTAATATTAGTTTTAAAACTTTACCTCATATTTCTACCACCAAAGCAGAAAAATGTATTCTAGACAATTTATAGATTTCTTATAACAAGAATCCAAAAGATCAAAAATATTTTTTAGCATGTTTAAATGCTCTCTCAGAACATTTTAGTCAAGACCATAAAAAGTTTAAATGTTATGTTGTTTTACAAGGTAGATTACCAGGAGTTTATCATACCTGGTTAGAGGTCTCAGACTGTATTAAAAATTTTCCAAATCCCCTTTATAAAGGTTTTTATTCAATTTCAGAAGCATTAGAAGAATGTAGAAAGTATATAGGAATAAATTATTTTGTTGCACCATCTTTAAAGAATGTTCCAGATCAACCATTAGACTATATTTCAAAATTTTGTGAACATTGTGAATGTATGACAAAGAACTTTAAAATTTTAAATGAATCAAATCAGACTTTACAACAAGAAAAGTTATCTCTACAAAAGAAAATTTCAGATTTAGAAAAAGAGATTATTAATTTAAAAATTTCAAATGTTCATCAGCAAGCAGGTACTATAGAACCCAATAAATCTATAGCTAGTCCAGCTCAAACGGAAGCTGGTAAAGACTTATCAAATCCGTTTATGGTTCTGGGCTTACCAAAAGCTCAACAGACTCAAGAGGCTGTTGATCCTCTTACTCTTAATCAGACTCAACATGCTGAAAAACCTGTTACAAAAAATAGTAATTCTGAAGATCAGACTCAACAGACTGATAATTCTGTTACCAGATTAATTAGTCCAATAGATTTGAAACAAAAAAGTCCAATTAATTTTGAAGACTCATCCCAATTTTCTCAAGATCCAGATCAATTATCCCAAACAGATATAAAGAAGATCCAAGAAATGCTCGAAAAGATTGAAGAAATTCAGCAACAAGTTAAACAAAGTCCTTCAAGAAGAAAGAAAATTCAAATTAAAAAGAACAAAGGAAAGAAGAAAGAGATCAAAGATGATAATTCAGAAGAATACAATAATCCAGATGAAAGAACGGATGGAGGAGAATCGTTAGATAGTATTGGCAGACACAATTATGAGACTAGATAAGATTTTTTTTCAAAGATCAGGACACTTGTCAAGAGACCTCCAAGAGATTTGAAGATCAAGACACCTGTTTAAAGATCCTTCTTGCCGACAAGAAATGTTTAGAAAAGACCAAACAACTTTTGAAAAAGAAGAATTTTTTACTGTTTACTTTTTGAAAAATTGTAAAAGAATCTTATTGTATTATAAAGTAAGATTTGATAGGATAGCTTTTACTGTTTTCTTTTTGACGTTTTAAAAAAGCAGATTCCTTGCTTTTGGAAAACGCGTTTTCATCTCCTATATAAGGAGACATTCATTCATTTGTAAACACACAACAAATTAGAATACAATACCAAGTTTCTCCCAAAAAATGTTCTAATTTCTTTTCTTCCCCGAAAGGGAAATTCTTAATTGTTCTTATTCTTAGATAGAATGATATCCCACAAAAATATACTTCTTAAACTACCGATGGATCATTCCGGTAGGTATGTTTTATAGTTCTAAAGATATGGTGCTAATAAATAATATTAGCTCCAGATCTTATAAGAACAAATCTTTGTTCATAAATTTTATGACTTTGTATATGATCTTGTAAAGTTTTATGTTTCATGCTGAGTATATGATAAGAGCATGTCTTAACTCCAAGTTTAAAGTTTAAAACTGTTTTTAAAAATAGATCCTGAGTGACTCCCCAAAGCGTAAAGGCCCATTGGAGAGGCTGTGAGACGCAAAGAGGGAAGAAAGGGATTGATGTTTTAAGAATTCTTTTTAAGGGAGTGCCACTTAAGTGCATAAATCTAAAATTCTTTTTTTTTTTTACAATATCTTTTTCAATATTAATAATTCTTCTACTTAAATTTACTATATCTGTGCTTATTTTATTAAAGTCTTTTGTTAATAAATCCAGTTTAATCTGAATAATAATAAGAATCTAAACTAAAACTTGTATTATCTGAAAATATATCTTCAAAAAATGTATTTTCTATTATATCTAATTCAATAAATTTTGTACAATTAGATTTCAGAGGCGTCGTATTCACACAATTGGTAGTTGTTAAATTTATAGTGTTTCTACTTATTGTGATTGTAATAAGTAATTGTAACTTGTATTAATTGTGAAATGTAATGGTAATCGTGATTAACATAATTCCACGGAAATCAAATATACGGATTGTGTTATAATAATGTCTTGTCATACATGATGCTAAAAGGGTGTGGATCGTGATCTTGCCAAATATCCAATAAACATTGAGGTGACTCCTGCAGAAATAGAATAACAATCTGCCATGGTTCAAATCGATGTACAATCTAGTGGATAGTTGTTATCATTATAATATTTAACATCAGAAATATGACAAGCAACAATAGAGCCATCTGATCACATATATGAAGATAAAGGCACACTTGTATCCGTTGTCGATGCTAGGAAGTTAGAAGAAGGAAATGTTTTTCATAATAAGTAGACTCTGAAATTGAGTCTGTCTTTATATATAATACAAAATATGTTTGAATTTGTGATTATTCGATCAAACAAGAAGGAATATTTTGTAAAGTGTACAAATAATGAGTGTAATTAGATATGCAAATCATCGAAGTTGAGAAGAACATAGCTATTTAAGAATAAACAAATTATGGTTGGTTACACTTGTGCTTCAAACATATTATGATGCTCTCACATGCAAGTTTCAACATCAGTTGTTTCATCTTGCGTCAAATACAACTTGTCACGTACTATGTACTCCTTACGGTATACGTAATGACATGTTGTATATATATGAAGTTTTTTGAATTATGTGAAAGCCTAGAGATCTTGAGAGCAAATCTTGAAAATGAATAAAGGTGATCCAACTGACTCATTGGGAAGATGCCTAGCTTCTTTTAGATGCTTCAACAAACTAATTCTTGCACGGTCACAAGATTAGAACTTGATAATCACAATAGGTTCAAATATTATTTCATGGCACTCAATGTATCCATTTGAAGGTGAGTTCATTGTAGGCATGTGATTGTAGTTGATGACAAGTATTTGAATGGATGCTATGGTGGTACTATTTTCACAGCATGTACACAGGATGCTAATAACAGCATATTCATACTTCCATTTGGAATTGGAAACTATGAGAATGACATATATTGGTTATGGTTTTTCGAAGATTTGAATAGGCCTATGAAGATAGGGATGTAATAAGTTTTGTATTTGATCGCCACAACAATAACAAAAATACAATTGAAAAAGTGTATCCGGGAACCAGTCATGGAATTTGTTCATATCATCTCTTACAAAACCTGAATTCATATTATGGAAAATCAGATCACAACATAACGCAAGCATTCAATTCAGTTGTCCGTGCTTACACATCGATAGAATTCGAATTTAACATGCAACAACTATATACAATGAATCAGAAGATTAGGGGTTATTTGGTAATGTGATAATTCCATTCTACTTTTATTTTAAAATATATGATCTGCATCATCGTATTTTTTGCTTGTAGGATGATGTAGGGCCCAAAAGTGGATATGATACCACATGTATGCAAATAAATACTCCACAATGACATAAAGACAGCTAAGAACTACCTTGTTGTAGCTTTATTGGATTCATTGCAACAAACGATGCAATCTTGGTTCTGCAAACATAGGGATGCTGCCGACGGCACTTTCACGAAATTGTCAAGCAAGTATGAAAAGATGAGAAAGGAAATGAGCACTGATTTGAGGAATTTAAGGATAATTAAAATATTTGTTGTATGAAACTTATCCTTGTAATCTAATTCACAAAAACCTGACTTGAAATATGCTTGTCTATCCTGAACATTATTTATGAGAAATGACCCTCATCTCTATGACCTTGAAATGTATGTGTCCTAACATAAATATATGTGTGTCTCGAAATGTATAAATGTTGGTACTTATATTTATCTATGATACTTTGAACTTCATCTTTGTGATATGAATTTAATATATTTTCCTTGAACTTCATGTCTATAACCTGAAATAGATGACTGAGTACTTGATGGTAATGTAGATAATTGTGGTATAAAGTTTATATCTGTGGCCTAAATTATGTGACTATGACTTGAAAGAGATATGTGTCATGAACTCTATCTATTGACCTGAAACTCATCTCTATGACCTTGATATTCAGCCATGTGATCTGATATCAATATGCATTGACATGTACAATATTTTCATCACTATTTACAAGTACCTCTTTCAATTTTAGAACATGTTTTCAGTTAGTGATGAATGTTCAACTTTTTTCGTCGATATGGAAAAAGAACGTGCACTTGTAGGATGTTTCAAGTTAAAATTTATTGTCAGGTACACACACATTGGCTGTAATTGCAGTGATGAAGATAGATCTATATGATTATTGTTCATAATATTATACAAGATAAGCATATTTGAATGCATACCAAGATAAGATTTTTTCAGTCGAAAATCCAACTAAATGGAAAGTGCCTCAAAAAGTACAAGCATCATTGTATTAGCATATAACCAAAAGAAAAGTTCTGGAATACCGAATGAAAAGAAGAAGAGGTCATTATTTGAAGGGAAAATAACTATCAAACTTGAACGTTATGGTGACAACGGTCACAATCGCCAATCGCAATGCGGCTTGGTTCCATTTAGTCAAAACAAAGCAAAAAAATTGAAAAAAGAAAAGAAAAAAAAACTATGAATGAGGATTCATTACAACCAATGTTACAACACATTTATTTGATATTGTCTTTATTTTTTTATTGATTGATTGTAGATGAAGTTTGGTATATCTTATAATACAAATAATATTGGAATAGAGTTGAGCAGCATCAGTTTCACATGATATTAACAAATAAATATGTGATATGTAACTTACAATGTATGTGGCCTATATATGACAATATGTGATCGGTAGTGGACTATGAGATTTGTAAGCTAATGAGCAACCATAATTCCATGTATATCGTGAAATACACATTCCAAAAACAAATGTGAACTGTGAAGTATCATCGATGAAACATATATGTGACCTTTATACAGATATATGTGACCTATGAATGACACTATGTGACATATAGTGGAATCTAAAATGAGTTCCTAAATGATAGCATGATGTGACAAATTTAGAAGACAATATAACTTGTACATGACAATATGTGAGCTGCAATAGACCCTGAAATTAGAAAGCTAATGAGAAAAACAATTTCATGTAGATCGTGAAACACAAATTCAGAAGACATTGTGAATTGTGAAGAATCATCTATGAACCATACCTGAGACCTTTATAGAGATATCTATTACCTATGACTGACACTATGTGACTTGTACATTACAACATGTGACCTGTAGTGGAATGTGAAATGTGTGACCTAATGATAGCAAAATGTGACAAATTTAGAAGATAATATTACTTGTGAATAATAATATATGAAGCATAACATGTGACCTTTACATAGAAATCTGTAACCTATGATTTACAATATGTGATCTCTACAGTACCACATGACTTGTAACATTTATCAAGTGCATATTTAATTTGTGGAAAATAAAACATCACCATTAAGTCTATTCAATCATCTTCATGATAGTCAAAAAAATTTACAGAGTCCAAAAACATTTATGAGGCGAGGGAGAATTTTTATGAATGGTTCAATCTCAGTACGAACCATGGAGTCATGATAGGTCTTACCAGTAGAATTGAATATGTGTAATAATTGATTTCTTAATTCGAGCACAGCAAGCATCCAATATAATTCTAGATATTTGATAAGGCTAGTAAAACCATATCATGATGAAACCATGTCGATAAATGAAAGGCTATGATGCCAAGCCAAAGAGATCGAAAGCCTCCCAATTGTGACATAACTATCTCGCAACTGAGGTAATATCGTAAATCCTGAAGTTTTAGAGATAATAACCCAAATGGTCACTGAACTTTGTAAAAGGTCCACAATGGATCACTGAACTTTAAAAATCATCTCATTTATCACTGAACTTTACATTTTGTAACCTCGTTTGTCACTAAGGTCATGGTCCGTTCAAAAATGGATGGAATGCATACGAGGCTGATGACGTGGCTTGATGTGTCAGTTGGTGGATGCCAAGTCAAGTAAGTGCTACACATGTGGATTTTTTTTATAAATAAAACACATTTTTAAAAAACAAAGAAAAAAAAAGAAAAGTAAGATCTAAAATGAATTTAACCCCAAATTCCTCCGCATTTCTGTCCCTCTCTCCTAAACCACCATAAAAAAATCTCCAAATTTCTTAACCTCCACCTTACGAAGAACTAAAAGTCCTAAATCCTAAATTGGAACTCCAGACTCGCAAATCTCGATTCCAGTTGAACGTGTTTCCATCCCACCTCTGTTAAACCAAAATTCTTACTATTCACCTTTCTTATTCTACGCAAATATATCTTCTTCCTCAGTACAAACCTTCAGATAGGCACGTTCGTATATTATTGTGGAAAGTTATCCATTTTGAAGACATTGTGGATCGACGATAATCCTGGAAGATAATTTTGGAGAATAAAAAGCTTGGAGAAAGCAGCTTGAGATGCAACCTGTAATGGAGTTGGTTTTTTGAGGGGCTTGAATGCAGGATGTAATGCAGCTACTATGGGAAATTTTTGTGAATGGAACCTATTTTTTGTGAATGTTTAAGGGAATTTTTTTGCGTTCATATGGTATTCTTTTGAAGTAGTGTTTTGAAGCGTAGGCATCCAAGTTTCTGTAATTTTGGTGTAGTGAAATGATTTAGTTTCTGTGAATGCTAGATATTTAAAGAAGTGATTTTGTCTATTGAAGCACTTTCTTATGTAAGTTTCTATGAATGCTAGATATATTTAGTCATTTTCTAATTTACCTATTTTTAATGGTTTACTTGCAGGAGTCCCGATTTGGGATTTAGGTTTTAGGGTTCTTCGCGAAGTGGAGGTTGAGGAATTTGGGGATTTTCTTGTGTGTTGTGAGAGAGATAGGAAATGTGGAGGAATTTGAGGATTTCATTTCAGATTTTCTTCTTTTTTTTTTTTTTAATAAAAAATGTTTTATTTAAAGAAATCCATGTGTGTAGCACTTACTTGACTAGGCATCTACCAACAAACACATCAAACCACGTATGCAGCCGCGGCATCAGCCACATATGCATTTCGTCAAGTTTTGGACCGGCCGTGAGCTCGGTGACAAACAGAATTATAAAAAGCAAAGTTCAGTGTTGAATGAAGTGATTTTTAAAGTTCAATGACCCATTGAGAATCTTTTGCAAAGTTTAGTAACCATTTGAACTATTACCCCTGAAGGATCACACAAAAGGTCACACCAATACTTGGGTACTGTGAGAGTTTCTTCTCTAGTGGTGCATGTACCATCATTTTTAAGACCATGACACCAACAAGTGCATGAATTTGGAGGAGATAATGGAGGATATTATTGTGAATAGGGATTGAACGACGTACGTGAGGTAGTTGGGCCAAGGGATGTATAGGCCCCTCCTCTCAATAAGGATGCTCTAGATATCAATGGAATAAAAAACATGGTCCACGTGTCACATTCTCTATAATTTTATCGTTTCCATTCATGCTAAAGAGTCTGATTTCCTTGTTTTGGGGGTTTTGGTTAGCAAATTAATCTAGTTAAATTAGTTATCAAATCCAACCATAATACTGCCAGTATAGATCACAAGATTATAAAAAGGATGGCTCGAGTTACTAAACGGGCATCCACATGACACCTAATTGGGTATTCTTACTATAATGGGGAAGAACAAATGTCACAAAAAAAATATATTTCGAAATAAAACACACCACAAGTGTACGATTTGTTAACAAGTAATAAAGTTGACTTTTTGAGTCCGAACGTCGTCCCACAAGGATTGATTAGTTCTAGTTCTAGTTCTAATTACTATGACCTTAACCAAAATAATAAAAAATGAGAGTATTTGTTTTGATGAATTTATAGCTAAATTAATGATGCAGGTGTGATTATGAATGTTTTAACTATACTGAATGAAATATATGGTGAATGCAAGTTGAAGCTTTTTTTCTAATATATGATGAATGTACTAGGATCACGAATCCCTATGTAATAATCTTTTTAAACCTAATTCTACACTTTGACACACGATTGAAATGTTGAAGAATCAATACTCCTAAATTATTCTATAGTCTCTCTGGAGTAAAGTCAAACATATTCTAATATTTGACACAACTATATCTCTATGACGGATGCGAATGTACAAAAATGCATGAGTTTTTGTGAGAACTTAAAGATTCACATAGGGTATAGCGATATATTTTTATCTCCTATCGGACCCTATGATGATTTATATCGTGTCGAACCTATTTCCCTCTTTCAAATGCATGAAATAAGCTACCATACTCACACAATTACGTATACAATAATTATGCATGAAATAAGCCAACATACTCCCAATGTAATAATCTTTTTAAACCTAATTATACACTTTGACACACGATTGAAATGTTGAAGAATCAATGCTCCTAAATTATTCTATAGTCTCTCTCGAGTAAAGTCAAACATATTCTAATATTTGAAACAACTATATCTCTATGACGGATGCGAATGTACAACAATGCATGAGTTTTTGTGAGTACTTAAAGATTCACATAGGGCATAGCGATATATTTTTATCTCCTATCGGGCCCTATAATGATTTATACCGTGTCGAACCTATTCACCTCTTTCAAATGCATAAAATAAGCCACCATACTTACACAATTACATATACAATAATTATGGAGAAAAGAAGTTCATATAAACTATTCAAATATCCGCAAAAAAATGTGTTTTTAATATCAAAGATGTAAAACTAAAATTTAAAAATCATATTACAAAGTCCATCTAATCCTAGTACAGAATTAACCTAGTCTAGCATGGTGGAATAAAGAAAACCAAAAAAAACAAATAAAGAACGACATCACCAATGCAATTCTTGAGTTTAATCTTTGTTTCGTGGTGTTGTTTTTCTTGTTTTTGCCTATTTTCTTCTCTCAAAACTCTTATGAATATCTCCTCCTATGTTCTGAATATCCCTAGAGTTTTCCATAAGTATTTTACTCGAATAAGGAAACCAGAATTCTCATGTTAGAATTCAACCATTTGATCGCATAGTATAGCTCAAAGTGGCCTTGGAATACCCTAAATTAACTTATGCGACGACATTGTATCTTGTGCTATGCGACCACACCACGACTTAGTGTTTTGGTCATCGAACTCCATTGTGCTTTTCTTGATCTTTTTTTCCACTTCTTCTTCTTCCCATGTTTTATTCCAATAGTCAATTGGTCCTTGAGATATTCACGCCTTCAATTCCCCTTCCGGCTCATCTTTCGATTATTTATAACTTGGTCCCTAAACTTTGATTTTCTTTCGTTTGTCATTTTCCACTTATTTCTCCTAAATTCCGCCACATTCATCAATGTTGTCTTGTAAAACACAAATTATATAGAGTTAAGCTATATTCCAATATATTTATCAACAATTGTCTGTGTTTGTATCCTAAAATAAGTGTGTAAAATGCACTTATCAACAACACCGCATTTTCAAGGCTGTTAAAAATAGTACTATAAAAAGGATGAAGGGCTACTGCTGAAACTTATATTCAACCAGGGTGTCGAGAAATTCTTATTGAATCTGTGCTATAGGCCATTCCCACATATGTTAAGAGTATCTTCAAGTTACCGGATTTCTCATTATGTGGCATCCGATTCATTATTCAACATTTCTAATAGGATTCTATAATTAGAAGAAAACGCAAGATGAATGGGATGTCATGAAATAAAATCTACTCTCCATAGTACTTTGTAGTTTAGGGCTTAGGAACTTAGGCATGTTCAACAATGTCCTTATATCTAAACAAGCCTATATGCTAACCTTTATCTCGAATCCTTTCATGGCTCAGATTCTATAAGTATTTTCGGACCACAAGATTTTTGAGAGCTTGTTCATAACCTGATTCTTCATATTTTTAGAAGAGCATATTATGGGGTTGGGATCCACTAGTCAAATGCCTAGAGTAGTAGGTTGAAAATGGAAAACTCATTCGATTGTATCATAAAAAGTGGTTGCCATACCCACCACTACAACAAAAATTGTCATTTGCAACACTAAAAAGACAACATTTCTTGATAAATGTTGCTAAAATGGTCTTTTGGCAACATTTTAGTAAGTGAATGTTGCCATTGGATTAATAAATGAGTTTTGACAACATTTTTTTAGGAGAATTTTGCGATAGACCTTTTTTTACAACGTTTATTGAGTGTTACAGAAGGTTTTATTTTTCGCAACGTTTATCAAACGCTGCGAAAAGTTTATTTTTGCAATGTTTATCAAACGTTGCAAAAAGTATGACATTTTGCAACGTTCAAAATTGCTAAAAGTGAGACATTTCACAACGTTTTTTGAACGTTGCAAAATGTCTCACTTTTTGCAACGTTTGTTAAACGTTTTCGTGACGTTTGGTGAACGTTACTAATAAGATACCTTTTGCAACATTGCAAGAAATGAGTTATACAATTTTTTGACCCATTTCAATTCCAACCCAACAACCCACAAAATACCCAATCCATAACTTGCCAACCCAAACAGACCCGCTTGGATAAAAAAAACTAACTAGACAACATCACGACAGAAGCCCTAAAGTCCAATCCCTTATTCTCTAATATCTCTCGTTTTTTCCCTGAAATCCTCAAATCACCAACACTAATATATAGTTTTTTAGTTTCCGACGCTGGTCATCGATCGTCTGTAGGCAGCCACTGGTGATTGTCGTCCATCTGTTTGTGTCGTCTTTCCCCATAGTGGTCTTTACAAAGAAGACCAGTGATAAAGGCATTTTTTATACGTTTATTTTGGTTCACAAACATGAATAATTGTCGATAAACATTCGAAATAGAGCTTAATTTGTGTGAATTGTGTTTGTAGGGCAACAATGAAGATTATGATGGAAATTAGAAGAAAAGTAGAGAAAATGGGCCAAAACGAAGGAAAACAAAAGTTCATGGACCAAAATACAAATAATCAAAAGATGACCCGATGCCAACTCAAGAGAGGACATAAGCTTAATCATACATTGAGGAATGCATGGGATGATTGGAGGACAAGAATGAACAAAAGAGGTCAAAACAAGAGAATAATGAAGTTGGAGGACCAAAATGAAGATATATGATAGTTGTTTGTACCATGCGGCCGCAAGGTGTAATCTTCCATGCGGCCGCAAGCAAGGATGCAGGGAAAAATTTTGGGAAAAAAGTTGTTCCTTGCGGGTGCAAGGAATTTGTCCTTGCGGCCGCAAGGAAGAAATCTGGCGCGAATTTTCTGGTTTCCTTATCCGACTCCAACACGTATGGTAATGATTCTAGGGCAACTATAAAAGCTAAAATACGTCCAGAAACTAGGGTTATGCCTTCCTAGAGAGAAAAACAACCTTTTTGGAGCGAGAACGAAGGCAAGGACGAAGGATTTCACTCCAAGATCGAAGATTTCAAGCTTTACATTCAAGAATTGGGTGATGTCTTCTCCTAAATATTTTCTTTATTATTCTTTAATTTTATTCATGTTAGGCTAGACTTTTTATGTACTAGGTGAACGATGAACCTCGTATTGTGAACTTTTAATTTCTATTTTGCAATTTGATATTTAAACACGTTTGATGGATGTTGAATGATTTATATACACTTTCTTGTCTCTACAATTATATGCGCAATAGTTGTATGAGTTTGGGTGATTTATTTTATGCATTCGAAAGAAGGGAAATAGATTCTACATGGTATAAATCATCGTAAGGTCCGATAGGGGATAGAAATATACCGCTATGCTTTATGTGAATCTCTAAGTGTTTACAAAACGTCATGCATTCTTGTATATTGCATTTGTCATAGAAATATAGTCAAATGGTATACTAGAATATGTTCAATTCTACTCGAAAGAGATTATTGAATAAGTTAGAAACATTGATTCTTCAACCAATTCATCGTGTCGTCAAATTGTGAAATAGGAGTTAAAAGTGAACTTACTTGGTGATTCGGGATCCTAGTACGCTTTTTCATACATTAATTTCTTCAACTTTTGCATTTAACCATTACTCTTGCTCATCATTTTAGTTTGATTCACGTAGTAGTCGTAGCTTCATCAAAAATCACAAAAACAATCATCTTAAGTTTAATAGATTCGGTTAAGGTCGAGATAACAACAATCACGTTAAATCAATCCTCGTGGGAACGATACTCGAAATTCTAGGATTTCCACTTTATTACTTGTCAACGAACCGTGCACTTGCGGTGATTTAAATTCGAAACATATTTTCGTGACCAACCAGTTCAGAGATCACGCCTAATTCCATAGTTTGGTGTCATCATCCTAACAAGTTGCTAACTTTTCATCATCCGTTGTACCTTGGCATCAATTTCGCACCACACCTGAAAGGTAGGCAGTATCTGATTTATTTGTGTACAAAGGGGTTTGTCATTTGTTAATTATTTTTTTCTATTTGTATATTGGTGGTTTAGGACACTGCCTTTGCTTCCAAAGATCTTGTTGAGCGTACTGGTTGGACTCTTGGTCAGAAAGCTGCACTTGAACTTACCTGTAAGAGCTAGCTTCTTTCCTTTCCCTGAAATGTAGAAATTGTTATGCTAGTGGCCGATTGTTATGCTTGATTTGGGGATAGGTTATGTAGATTAAAGTTGTGATTCTATATTATCATAATATTATAACTTGATTTGGGAAAGAAAATTCAATTTGAAAAGTCTAGCAGGAATGAGAAATCTCTACAGGGATTAAAATAAGAATGCTAAGTTATCCTCAATTTAATTTAATCTATAAAATTCAGAAATAAAGTGTTTCAATGAAGAGTTCTATAGATAACATTCAGAGTTTGACTGAATCCGATTCCAGTGCTTGCGGAGCCTTGGACTTGAAATTGCACAGAAAAAACATACGTTCATTCCCCTACAAAGTCTCAACTCTTTTGCCGTCAAAGTTAATAAATCTCATTTGCATATTCAGATGATCAGAACAAATTTACACACCCCTTTGATTTCTAAAAGATTAAATCATAGCTTAAAACCTTTCATTTCCTCTTCTATTTGCTGAATCAGTTTAATATCACCATTATATCAGCGTCTAATATCTGAACTATTATTTAGAGGGTGATTTTTTTAACATGAATAGATTAACTATACTACACAGTTCTTGGAGAAATACAAGTACATAGAACTCTAGAAATCAAAAAATAAATTCCA
The DNA here is from genome assembly GCA_019097785.1 of Fraxinus excelsior. NCBI lineage: Eukaryota > Viridiplantae > Streptophyta > Magnoliopsida > Lamiales > Oleaceae > Fraxinus > Fraxinus excelsior. The sequence goes on from CM032638.1 coordinate 16,869,481, forward strand.
TATAAATATAAACATATTAGATATCGAGAAATTGTACAGAGAGAACGTATGGCACATTGGGAGGAATGTTAATGTTAGCAACGCCATGCAGATCAATCAAAACAAACTCATCTTCTTCTGATTCTTCTGATTCCTTATTGGCTTCCACTGATCCGCAATTAAAGAGGAGAAACAAATCGTGTTTGTTTTGTGTCCCCATTTGAGGGTTTTGTAGTTTTAGACCACTTTCAGAGTATTCACTTATGGGTTAATAAACTAAAAGAATGTTTAATTTTGTGGGGTGTGGAATAATCATGGCAAATTTTAATAATCTAAACACATTAGGCAACTCTTAATCGAGCCAACAATCTTCAATTTACTCATCTTGATGGGCTCCTTATAGCATTTACTTCTCTTTTTATCTAATGTATCTTTGTGTTATTCAGTGTTGAATAGTATCTTTGCATACAATGGACAAAGAGTGGCTACACTTATCAAAGTTATCATCTAAAATTAAATATTGCAGATCTAGATATCAATCGAACAAAAATTAACGTATAATGATCATAAAGTTTAACTTGTAGATTTTCATAACAATATAGAGATGGAGTCTAGAAGTTTGTTAAACGAACTTGTGAAAGTTGCAATTCAGAAATGATAGTATGCTCTTGTGTTAGGTGTAGGAATCTAATGCATCACCATTATGATACAGTCTATGAACATTTGATTATTAAGGGTATGGATCCTACATACAGTGTCTGGGTATTTTATGGAGAACAAACAAGTGAAGTAAATTTGCTCGATATAGAAATATATGAGTCATATAGGATGTTTAAGGACTTCTATACACAACATGATGTGGATCTTGAAAACCATTCTGATGGAAAAGTGAAAGAGATTGAAAGTTTAGTTGATGATGTCGAAACGCCTTTATATCCTTGTTGTAGGGTGTTCACGAAGATGTCAGCTTCAATTGCTATGTTTAAGCTTCAAGATTCACATGGTATCTCTGACAGTGGTTTTGATGAACTCATAAATCTTGTTGAAGACATGTTGCTAGAGAATATTACACTTCCAAACTCATTTTATGAGATAAAAAAATTGTCAATACATTTGATCTTGGCTATGAGAAGATACATGCTTGCATGAATGATTGTTATCTATATAGGAATGAGCTTGAACAAGCTGAGTGATGCCCAAAATGTGGTTGCTCAAGATGGAAAGTTGACCAACAATCATTCACTCAAGATGACATTAGCATTAGTAAAAGTGTTACCATGGTTAAAATTGATGTTTGATATGCATATTTTACTTGTACGTCATAATCTGGATGTAATGCATGTGGAGAAAAATATCTGTGACGGTATCATTAGTACACTTTTGGATGTCAAAGAAAAATCTAAAGATGACATTAACTCTCGTAAGGACTTGGAAGCTTTGAACATTTGGCATGATTTCCATCCTGAGAGTAGAGGAAATAAATTTTACCTACCTACTGCTCCTTACACATTATCACGTGCAGAAAGATAAATGTTTTGTAAAAGACTTGCTAACTTGAGATTACCCGATGGTTATGGTTCTAATATTGAAAATTGCGTTTCAGTGGAAGAATGTAAGATAGTTGAACTCAATTCTTATGATTGTCACATCTTAATGCAACAATTATTACTAGTTGCGTTGAGAGGACTTCTACTTAAAGGTCCAAGGAATTCCATTTTTAAATTGTGTTCATTTTTCAATGAAATATGTCAAAGAGTTGTAGATAGAAATAAGATCGAACAATTAGAGAAGAACGTTTTTGAAATTTTATGCATGTTGGAAAGGTATTTTTCTCCTTCCTTTTTTGATATAATGGTACATTTAACAATCCACATTGGGAGAGAAATTCATTTATATGAACCAGTACAATATCGTTGGATGTACCCATTTAAAAGGTAATGCTTCTTCAAGTTATCCCCTACAGTTAAATTTTTTATCAAATTGGTTTTATATGTTTTAGTTTGTTACATTTGTATATATATATGAAAGTGTTGAAAATGTATGTTATAAATCGTGCACGACTTGAAGGGTGCATAGCTTAACGATTTGTTGTGGAAGAAAATGAGAAGTTTTGTTGCAAATACCTAACACAAGCATCGAAAATAGGCTCTAAGTCTACACGCAATGAAGAATATGAGAGTGATTTCTTGGTCTAGGGCGTACAATATCTAAAGGGAAGCCTATTGTACTATTTGATGAGATGTTGAAAGTTGATAATCACTATGTATTGCTAAATAGTACATAAGTTCAACCATTTGTAGAGTATGTTATTAAATATCTACGTCTAATAGATTTTTAGTTGTTCGACCATATATACTTATTCGGCTTAATATTGTATTTACCTTAGGATGCATATGGATGAACTCAAGAAGGACAAACAACTAGAAAGAAATGAGTTTTTACTGCATAAGAAACACATTGATTCGTTTACTGCCTGGTTGGAATACACATAAAATAGGTTATTATATTTGTTGTGCTATTGATATTTTATTTCTAACATTTTTAAAATAAAAACAGATTAAAGTTCAGATATTGATGGACAATGTTTCGAACAATCTGAAGTGGTTTGCACATGGCCCTAGATGTCAATCCATGTCATATTCTAGTTTGTAATAAATGGTCATCATTTTCATACTAAAGATGCAGAAAATCTCGTCAAAATAGTGACATTTTAGTTGAAGCAACAATCATTTGTAGATCTAGTGCAAAAGATAATGCACATGTAGTTGGGCAAGTTGTTTACTATGGAGTTTTGCGTGATGTTATAGTTCTCGATTATAACATGTTTCATGTTCCAATATTCAAGTGTGATTGGGCAAATATCTCGAATGGAATAAAAAAGGAAAATGGATTCACTCTAGTTAACCTTAATGAAGGTCACATGCAATGTGAAAATGATCATTTCATCTTGGCAACACAGGCGAAAGAAGTCTTTTTGTAACGCCCCGAGTTCCTCGAACTCGGATTGCCACGTCATCCTCATATGTCTTGAATTTAATAAAAAGATTTGCGGAAATAACTAACTTTTAAACATCACAATTATAACGGTAAACCTCATTGGCAACAAAATTCATTTGATTAACTTAAGAAAATCGTTTAAACTTCAAAACTCAAGTTTGAAATAACGAGAATAAAAAAGATAAGTTCATAATGCGTAAATTTTAAAACTTAAATAAGTTCATCCATTAAATCGTGCCACCACTGCCCCATCAGACTCGACCTTCTCCGAAATCTGCAAATGTGGTTAGAATAATGGAATGAGTATTTTTATGAAATACTCAATAGACTCATCGCCGATAATTAATTTACAAAATAATTGTACACATAATTATGCAACATATATACCGTGACATCATCATCATCATAGGCTCATTTTCTTAAAATAAATCATATGCTCTTTAAAATTATGGGGTGTGGGTAGTCTCGTCTCATGCATTTAAGCACGTAAGTTATGCATAACATCATCTTATCTTATAAGAGGTATTCTCGTCTCTTCTCATGCATTAAAGCATATAAATCACGTAAAGTCACATAATACATGCAATTATAATTTAAACTAATTAGTGTGGGTGAGTCTAGCTTAATTTCTCGTGTCACGTAAAAAGTGAGGGGAAAGAAACCTTAATCTCCTAATCGTCCGTACGTTTCGTCTAGCCAAAATAGAAAATTATCGAATTAGTATTTCGAAATTTTAAAGTTTTAAAATGATAAAATAAAGTTTAGGGACTTAATTGAAAATTATTGAAACTGAAAATAAAAGTTTAAGGGCTGAAATTAAACTTTTAGAAATTAGGGACTTAATTGGAAATTATTGAAACTGAAAATAAAAGTTTAAGGACTTAAATTAAACTTCTAGAAATTAGGGACTTAACTGAAAATTATTGAAACTGAAAAATAAAAATTTAAGGGCTGAAATTAAACTTTTAGGAATTAGGGACTTAATTGGACATTTATTAAAACTAAAAATAAAAGTTTAAGGACTGAAATCAAACACTTTTAAAACTTAGGGGCTAAAAGGGTAATTTCCAAAAAATCAATTTAAATAAAAATATCTCACCCTCTCTCTCTCATTTTCGAAAATGAGAGAGAGAGGGAGAGAAACTCCTCGACGGAGAATGGGCTCTGCCCCTTCCTCCAAATCGACCACCGGCGAAGCGACATCAGCGCCGGTGTGTGGGTGGAGGCGGTTGGGGTTTTTTGGGTGTACGGGTCGAAGGAAATCCGCGGCTTTGGAGGTTCGGTTTTGGGTTTCTCTGGTGGGAAAGTGAGGTAAGTGTTTTGGTTAGTTTATTTCTTGGTATTGTGGTTGTTTGGAGTTGATGGAGTGGGTCGGGTTCGTGATTTCTTTCTTGCGGTCAAGGGGCTTGGAGGTGGAGGAGTTGGAGATGGGGGATTATATTGGTGTTGATTTTGGGTGGAGTGGTGGTTGGATGGTTTGGAGTAGGTTCGGGCAGTGGCTGTGGGCTGCAGAGGCGATTCGGCTGGGATATGGGTTTTGGAGCAGTGAGCTTGGTCTCGAGAGTGATGGTGGTTTGAGGTGTTGTTGGTGGTGTTGGTCTCGTCGGTGAGCTTGGTAGTTTGAGGTGGGGCTGTTGGTGGTGTTGCTAGTGATGGTTTGGGCAGAAGATTGGTCTCGAGAGTTGGTAGTTTGGGTAGAGGAGGTGTTGGTGGTTTTGGTCTTGTGAGTGAGCTTGGTGGTGTTAGGCAGTGAAGGTGTTGTGGTAGTGAGGAGACGGTGGTGTCGATGATAGAAATTGATGTTCTAGCATCAACATTGGTCTCCAAAATTGAGGGAGATGAGATAATTATCAAAAATGGCTGCTGCGAAATGTGAGGAGATGAGGGAAGTTGAGTGTTCTATGAATAGAAATTTTTAGGGCACAAATCTCTAGGAGCTTAAATGGGCCAGAAAGTTGGACTGTGAGGATTTTCAAATTGGGTTTAAGTGAATTGGGCTAAATAATCCAGATTCGGGCTATTAAAAGTTTGGACCTAAAAAATAAAATATTGTACCTAAAATTATTAAAATTTGGATTTTAAAATGAAATGATAAGGAATTTGTTACTTTAAAATTATTCGAGATTTGACTCGATCGAATATATTTAAAATTTATTTTACAACGGCTAGACGAACATACTATTAAAAATTGGGGTTAAGCTTAGTGACACATTTTTCGAGAAAAATGACTTTATATTATTTAAATTTCTCGGTCACTACACTTTTATTCTAGGGAGAATGAAACATTTAGTTGGTACGTTGCTTTGCAAGCGTCACAAAAAGAGTTTCATGCATCACACATGAGAGAAGATACTACTTATGAGGCAACTATTCCACTAGACATAACACAGTTAATTACAGACAACCTTGGTAAGGATGAGAATTATGCAAGGATAGACGTCGAAGGTGTATTATGTGATACATAGATTACTTTGGTAACTCCATTATGTAGTGTTTTTTTTTCAACGTTCGTGGATAGAATGTTTTTTTAAAATTATATTTTAACATGCAACACATGAAATATTATGATTGTGACTAAATAGATAATATTTAGAATTTTTTAAGATCTCTAACTTTAATTTCTTTTAATATTGCAAATTTTTATTTTATCTTTAGATAATCTTTCGAACCAATGGACAGTGCGAAATAGGTTTCATAAGATGGACAAAGACGAGGTAATTGTTTTTTCCTATAATACGTAAGATATTTAGTAAGTTTCAAAAATAATTACATTTATCTTTTGTTTTCATGTTGCATTCATAAAGTCAAGTAAACAAACTTTCAAGAGTTCTAAACGACGAAGAGTTGCAATTGCTGCTGCAATTCGAGAGACTAATAAACGACTAAAAACTTCTAACGAACCAGAACATACTATATCTGCCCCAATTAATGATGAGCAAAATACGCCACCATCAAATATAAATGTGCCGAAAAAGAAAAGTGGTCCAACCCAAGTGAAAATAATTCCCAAAAAGAATTATCAGAAGATGGAGCTCAAATTTAATGAATATGGGCAAGTAGTTGGCTACAACTTAGATAAATTTGCTAGCATAGTTGGAGGTATGGTACAAGAACATATGCATTTTGTAAGTAAAGATTGGCTTTTGATGGATGGAAAGAAAAAAATCGAACTTTGGAATTTCATACAGGTGTATTTCTTAACTACCTTTTAAAATTATTTCGTTATGGATCTATTTCCTTCTGAATGACAATATAAGATTAAGTCTTTAATTTATTTTTGTGCACGAATACAGAAAATGTTCAATGTGAGTGATTATTATCAAAGAATAACATTTCAATGTATGAGAAAGTATTGGAGGACATTCAAATCAAAGTTGAGAAAACAAATCAAAACTCAAGTCGAATCATCTGTGAATAAAGTACTTTGTTGGTCAATTGTGATTGCTATCTTTTTTTAGTATGGTAATGATGTTAGCATTATATAATGATGTTAACTTTTTGAGTAGGCTAATGAGTTAGCTTATTGTATTGAATCATATTCACTATTTTTGTTTATTAGAACTATGTAAAATCTGATTACATATGACTAATTTCCAAGCATTTTGTTGTTTCAGTATCATAGGTTTGTTGGAAATCAAATAAGTTAATTATGCAATTTTTTTAAAAAAACCTGTAAAATGACCTATGACAACGTCTTTAAACGTTGTCGAAGAATGTTATTCGGCAACGTTTTCCAAACGTTTCCATAGGAAAACGTTGCCGAATCTATCTACGGCAACATTTTCCAAACTTTATTGTATTTCTCTACTCTATGACAACACCTCAATTTGCAATAAACATCCAAATGTTATCGAATGCTATTTTTGTTGTAGTGCACATTCCTTCACAACAATGTGACCTAGTTCGCGACTCCATTCCGGATATGTGGAATGTTAATTTAATCAGTAATTTATTTATTCCTATTTATAGGTAGTCTATCTTACATATCCATACTACTTTTGGTGATAGGACATACTAGTTGTAATGGCATTTGATAAAGAAGAATTGTTATAATGTTCGTAATGGTTATATGTTAAAAAATGAGAACGTTCCTAATATTGGCTCTAGAATAGTGGTTTTACATTATTTGTGGAATAGGTTATAGAGGTTTGATATTTCTTTTAAGGTGCAATTGTTCTTATGGAAGATTTTTCACTTTGGACTCCCTAGCAAACCAATCTAATGCATACAGGATTGGCTTGATTTTTGAAGTGTGTATGGTGTGGGGGTGAAGAAACTATATTTCATGTTTTCTTTCAATGCCCAATGGTGAAACTTGTTTGGTGAATGGTTGGTGGTCAGGTGTTGTGAAGCCATGTCTTTGTATGGAACTTTAGGAGACATTGGCAGTAGATGTTTAGGGTTATTCGGAGAAGGAATTTTGCCAGGTAATTCGCATTTTATGGGTACTACTGGGGAAGAGATATTGTTTTACATGGAGGGCAAGGAAGGGAGGTTGATTTACTGATTAATGTGTTGTATTATTGTTCAAAATTAAGGAAAATATTGAGTTTGGAATGAAAAATGGATCATAGGACAAGAAACTGTGAACCATGCGACCGCATACTGAGACTTAATGTCCCGGTTTCGATTACTCTATGCGGTCGCATGGGTTTATCTTATGCAACCGCATGGACAAAACCTTTTGTCCATTTTTTACCATTGTGATTTTGAATTTGGTACCTTTTGAAGATATTTTGGCACCTTTTCGCACATATTTTCTGAGGACTATAAATAGGTGATCCTAGTTCTTGTGAAAATGTTGAAAAACATAAAAAAAAAAAATCATAATCATCCCATAAACAATAGAAAAGTCATTTTCATTTTCCATATTCATTTCTTCCCATTAATTGTGTTCTCTTGTTTTGGTAGAATTACATATTGTGTTTTATTGTAATTCTGCAACAAGACTTCATTACTCCTACAAACCATTTGTTGAAAACCTTAAGCATCTCAATCAATCTAGAGAAGGGACAAATTTAGTTTGAGGATAGCGATTATGTGTTTGGGCCTTCACTTTGTTACAGTATTTTGTTCGTGATTTGTTACATATTTTGATGTGTTTATTCTCCGACTCCGGTGCCGTTTCCAACATAAGGTTGCCACTAACATGTAGTCAAAGAGGAACAAAGCTAGGTGCGGTCATAGGCGGACGGGAGGAGAACATAGATTATTGGGCTTGGCCGAGTGTGGGTGTCATCAAAATAAAGTGTGACGCGGGTGTGCGAAAGGAATATGATTTTATTGGCCTAAATGCAGTTTTGCAAGATCACATAGAGAGAATGTTGTTGTAGCCTGATCGGCAAGGGTTGTGGGGAGAATTTGTCGCCTTGAGGATGATTAATATTTTTTGAGGAGTTTGGATTAACACAATCAGAAGCGAAGACTCATTCTTTATACCTTGTCCAAAGTTGTACATAGATTTCCATTTTGCTCTTACTGAATTGTGTTATATGAGATTATTACCTTGTTTAGTGAGGTGGATAGTAACTCGTATCGCTCTATATATAGTGATCCACAAACTTACACTTTTTTTTTTTGCTATTCGTAGTCCTTTTATGAATACTTTTGAATTTGGCTCATATTTGTCTATTTTTAAAGTAGGAAATGAGTTTTAAAATAGTGAATTTTCAAAGAATGTGTGGTTAAAGTGAGAAAAAAATTTGAATTTACGTGTAAAATATTGTATTGTGAGAATATGTGATTGAAAATGATTTTGACCATTTTTTTTCAATAATGAAAGACAAACTAGGGCTTAGTTCTTGTTTGATCCTCATTTTTTTCAAAACTCATTTTCAACTATATATTGATACAATAAAATATTCTTCACGTTAACTAGGGACGGACATAGACATTTTTGAGTTGAGGGTACAATCAAACCCTGTACAAATGGAATACTTTGTTCTTGACTTTTGAATAACTCATACTTTAACAAAGAAAATGCAGATCTACATTTAAAAACATTTATTCATTAATATTTTGCTCATCATTTTTATCCATTTGATTTCGAACAGCCATTTCATTTACGTTTAAAAAATTTATAGTGTATTTGATACAAACAATCAATTCAAGTAATCGAAAGGAAAAATATATAACTAATATTCAATACTAATAATCAATCAAATAAAAACAATTCGTTAAATATAAATCAAATTTGATATAATTAGTTCAGACATATTCTATATACACAATTTTATAGGAGAAAATGCAAATTTAGGTTCTAATTAGTTAAAAATTTGTAGAAGATGTGATAATTTGTAAACAATTTTTTTTAAAACAAATAGAAGAGTTAAGATTTTGGTAAAGGGAGTGACGGAGAGAGTATGAGAAAAGAGAAACAATTCAAATTTATAATGATTTTACCCTTATTTGGTGAAGATTAAAATCAATTTTTTAGTAAATTTTGATAAAAGGTTTAAAATTTATGTATTCCATAAAACATGTAATTAAAATTAATTGTTAACTTTGATTTAAATTTAAATTTTAAATTTCAAAAATCTATTAACATCAAATAATGGGCTCAAATGATGACTCATTATATTCCTATGTTCTCATCCAGGGTCGGCCTTGAAAATTTTGAGGTCCTAAACGAAAAATTGTCATGAGGCCCCTACACATAATTTTTTTACCAGCGTATTAGTATCAAACATGGTCGAGTTAAATAATTTTTTATGATGAGAAACATTAGACTTATGGTACTCACTCATCATTTGATTCGTTTTACATCAATTTTCCTGTTCAACAAGAAAAAAAATCATATTTACCCATTAAATTAAAATATTTATGATATAATACAAAAAAAAAATTATATATCATATATAATACATATTATATAAAACAACACAAAAAATGTCTTATTGTAACTAATTAGTTTTCTTGAAATTTCTAAATTTCGTAATTCCTTAAACTGCCAGTTAATTAGTCTTGAAATATTTCAATAATCAAACTAATTTATATTATTTTTCTTTATTAAAAATGATTTATTTTCCCTTAAAATTAAATGTACTTTCAGAATAAAAAACGGTGGGCAGGAAAACTGAAATTAAAATTTAATATTATTTTGGGCTTTAAAAAAAATTGAGCTCCCCTATACCTTGGGCTAGGGGCATGTTCTCATCTTAGCTACGGTTGTCGTAAAAAAATAACTTATACTTTGAACTCCAATTTTTATTTTTCGTGAAGTTAATGGTTCATTTGGCATGATTTTTACTTTTTTATAGAAGTGCTTTTGAAAAAAATGTTATCTTAATTTTTATTAAAAATTAGTTTTTTTTTTCACTTCCGGAGTGTTTTTCAACCCTTGTTTGAGTCACATTAAAATTTTTATTTTTATTCTTCTACTCATTTTCAACTACACATTTTTCAATAAAATAATATTTTTTACCGCACCAACTTCCTTTTAAAACCTCGTTTAACTAGCTTTTGAATTCAAAAGCTCCTAACCAATAAGTGGCCTTTTAAATAGGGATGGCAAAAAAGCTGGTCGGCTCGGACGGCTCGGGCTGGGCTGGGCTCGGAAAAAAGCTCGAGCCGGCCCGGTTCGGGCTCGGTTACAACGAGCCAAGGCTCGGACCGAGCCTTATTTTTTTGGCGAGGCTTTGCTCGGCTCGGCTCGGGCCCAAAAAAGCTCGGCACAAAAAAGCTCGAGTTGAGCCCGAACTTTTTTCTTTAATTTATAATACGTATAAACCGTACCAATTTTAAATTTTTTAAGTAAAAAATGTAGATTTGACATTAAAAAAAATAAAAAAATCGAGCCGGCCCGGGCTAGGCTCGGCTCGGCCCGCTAAGGCTCGGACCAAAAGCTCGGGTCGAGCCTTATTTTTTTTGGCTAGGCTCGGCTCGGGCCAAAAAAAGCTCGGAACAAAAAAGTTCGAGCCGAGCCCGAGCTTTTTTTTTTTTTGGCTCGAACTCGGCTCGGCTCGGTTCGTTCTTTTAAATGTTATGTCGTAGTCCCAATTTGACCGTTCAGTAGGGTTGTACCTTTGAAGCCTTTGCGCAACCTCGGATACAGAATTTTCAAATCTTAATTGAAGTTTTATTGATAATTAGGGTTTTGGCTTTGAGTTAAAAACTATAATGGAGAGCTTGGAGGAGAAGGTGGTTGCTGTAATTATCGTGGGTGGTCCTGCAGAAGGTTCGATTTTTTTTATTTGTTTTAATTCTTACTTATTATTTAATTTTTTGTGTTTCTGTTTGATTAATGAGTTTTTTTTTTTCTTTTTTCCCTGAAATTTTTTCAGGTACTAGATTCAGGCCGCTTTCCTTCAATACACCAAAACCTCTACTTCCTCTGGCTGGTCAGCCCATGGTTCATCACCCCATTTCCGCTTGCAAAAAGGTGTGCTTTACTTTGGTATCACTATGAAAGGTGGTTATTTTGAGAAATTGGAGTTTTGAATGGTGATTTTACGGAGAACGTGTGTTTAAAAGAAAGGAGATTTTTTTGGGTTTATGTGCAATATTTTTTTATTGTGTGTAAATGTGTGGTCGAAACTGTGTACGAGAATTAAAGAGTTTTGAAATAATGGTTGTCAAACAGGGCTTATAATTTTATCAAACATAAAATTCAGATGAAAACAGGGGTAGTTAATCGGAGATTGATATGTGAGGAAAAAAAATAAAAATAAATTTAGAAATCTTGCCTTTCTTAAGTTGTCTAATAATTAATTGTTGCTCTCCTTTAGATACCTAACCTGGCGCAAATTTTTCTAATTGGATTCTACGATGGGAAGGAATTTGGATTATATGTATCTTCAATCTCTAATGAGCTTAAAGTACCAGTCAGGTGAACCCGCACACTGGTCTCCACTTGATTGAGTGTTTTTTTTTCTATTTTTCCATCACTTGTTCTTGTAAAATTTTGTAATTGCAATGCTGGTTCTGATTGTTGATCATTGACACTGTACTTTAGATATTTGAAGGAAGATAAACCACATGGTTCTGCAGGCAGCCTTTATTACTTCCGAGATCAAATCATGGAAGATTCCCCTGTATGCATCACTGGTTTCACACAAGTTTCTTTTATTACCTGTTCTATATACAATCCATCATCCCTCCTTTCATTAGGAGCATTTTATCTCTGCCATAAAACCTTTCAGTAGCTTAGTTCCCCAACTGAGGCACATGCTGAAGTACACAGAATTTTGTTGGTAAATTGAGCAATTCACTACTACTTAGGATTGATCTCTGAATCGAGCTTTTTCTATTTTGAAAAAATGATGACACGGGCTTTCTTTCTTGTTTCTACATGGAGAAATCTTTAGAGTAATTATAGTATTATTGTGCATGCATTGCACCATCCTTTCTTTATTACCTCTTCCTAAATAAATTTTTCCGTTTCTGGTTTATAATAGTCGCATATTTTTCTGCTGAATTGTGATGTCTGCTGCAATTTTCCACTGCCAAACATGCTGGGTAAGCATCAAATTCAGTGATCATATACTTCATGAATCTTTGCTACTATTTTATAACTCCGGGGAGAAAAAGACGAAAGCATCTCTTCTATGGTTGTCTTTATTTTCCAATTTCATTTTCAGAAATTCTATACATTCTCCTTGTTTTTGTTGTTTGCAGATGCCCATAGAATGTATGGTGGTATGGGTACACTGCTAGTTATTAAGGCAAGTTCTGTTGTATAAACTATTTGAGCTGTCATAATTTTGCTAGAGAATAGGGTTGATGTGGATGGTGTTCTGTTCTTTCACCATGAACTGGTCATTGTTTCTAGAAAACTTTATTTTATTTATTTATTTGTTCATCATCATTATTATAATAATTAGGGAAGGGTTTGAGAGAACGACTTTGTTATGCAAAGAACAATTGTGTAATCGTCAATTATTGACATCGGTAACCGACCTAAAGCAATTTGATTATAATTCAATTTGATTAAAATATTTATAGCTCCCACATAAATAAGGAGCTGCACAGCAGCTACAAAAAATGAGTAACCCCTTGCCTTACCACTTGGCCATGCCCCATTATCAATTTCTAATCTACCCTTATTAAATGGAGTTTCATATGCAGGTTTCTGCAGAATCAGCCAACCAGTTTGGAGAGTTGGTTGCAGATCCAATTACCAAGGAACTGTTGCACTACACAGAAAAACCTGAGACTTTTGTATGCATCATGAGTAAAGAATAAGTTTTGCTTGTTTATAATACTTGACCCGTGGTTCTTTTCTTTGCTTCATATTTATGGTCCTATTTCTCATGGAATTCAGGTTAGTGATCTGATAAACTGTGGTGTTTATGTCTTTACTCCTAAAATATTTGATGCCATCGAGGATGTATATCTGCACCAGGAAGATAGAGGTTAGCTGCATAATATATACTATCTTATTTGACTTCGTTGTATGAATTCTTTCCTCAGCTGCATGTTCTCTTTTTATCATTTTCCTCCTGTTTGCATCTAGTTTACAATAATTTCAACTTCAACCGTTTCTAATTCAAGCAATAGTGTAAAGTGGTTGCAAACAAAAAATACTGTTTGAGAACTGTAATAATCTTAAACAAACTCGGTTAAGCATCCAAAAATTAATATCTGATACACAATAAGTAATCAGTTCGAAAAAAAAATTAAAAAAAAAAATCACTTCATATAATTAGTAGCACCAAATTTTCATATACAGTAGGATAATTATTTTAATTTACATAGCGAGTTCATAATATTAATTACTGATTAAATGTTTGTTATATTATATAGTAAACACTAGAAACTTATATAGAACTAGTTCACTATATTATGGTGGTAGAAAATTTATGTGCTGGAAAATGTAAAGGAGGCAGACAAGTGCCTGTCTCTCGGTGTTTCACCAATTTCCTAACACCCTTAGAAAAATTTGAATTTTTCCTTCCTAGCATAGACAGATTTGTCAGAATTCATGGTTGGTTCCCCCATAAAATATGCTCCGTAATATGTGTTGCTGCCACTAAACCTGAATTTTGGACCCGCCACTGATTTACTGATTGGTGTAAGAATCTTATGAGGGCACAATTTTATGAATCCAATAATTGATGTCGTTCATGAAATGTTTTCGGATAAAGAATTATCTGGATTGGAATATGAGGTTAAAAATGAACGCAACGAGTAATGGCTATTAATTTGCAACTTGCAATCAACTTAAGCTTTAAATTTGACTTGGTGGATAAGAAATAATTATTTTGATTTAACTAATTTGGATGTTGGAAATTCTTTGGGAAGTTAATATTTCCTTATTCATTTGAGAAAAATACAAAGACGTCTAATCTAAGAGCAAAGCAAAGAAGATATTCAACCTAATCCAGTTCCTAAAGAGAGAAATTAAGTTTGATGTGCATGTTTTGCTTTAGGTGTAACACATTGAATAGTGGCATTCAGGCTATGGATACAGATTTCTATGAATTAACTTTGGAAGGTAATTGTTAGGAACTCTAATGGTTGATTTTGTTTGTGGTTGGCTTGTGACTTATTTCCCATTTTTGGGTGTGGGAAGAGAGATTGGAGCATGCATAACAATGTGACTTGATGGCACAAAAAGTTTCTGATCTATGATTATTTCTGTTTTATTCAAGTAAAATGCAGAAGAGAGTAAGCACTAGAATTAAAATTGGAGAATTAATGAATTTGCCATTTGTTTTGTCCATTTAATGCACATCAAGGACTAAGCTATAAATAGCCCTCCAGACAAAGTAACACATACATCTGAGAATGCAAGGTCTCTTATTCCATTATATAGGGCATGTTTGGTAGAGATTAAAATTGAAAAACTAGCCGTTATTGTTGACTTATATTAGACGGTGGGACCCAATAACGGCTACATTTTCAATTTTAATCGGATTAAAAGCTATACCGAACAAGCCCATATATTATTTGTTTTATAAGACTCTAGCTACAGTATCCATGACAAAGTAAGAGAACTTTTAGCTTAAATATTTCAAATAATATTCATAATGAAATCTAGTTATCCATTGCTTAAATTAGGAAAAGTGGCATGTTTGGTAATAGTGACATTAAAATTATATTTTCTTGATGTACATTCCCCATTTCTTATCTGACAATCGTCTATCATTTTGAGAGCTGAGTATACTTCAGTTCAAAACACTGCATTTTTAAAATACTATTGTGTCTTTTGCCACCATTGCTATATGCTTAATTAAATTATTGAACTGAACAATGTTTAATATGAACATGATCCATAAGTTCACCGTTATACGATAGTTGAAAGCTGTTAAATTTATTTCTTGGCCGTGGATAGTATGATGGAAAACCAATCGTGTTCTGCAAACTTGCTGGATGTTTAGCTTTTAAACTTCGAACTTCTATAATGAAGTTCTTCTGCCTTTTCCATTGACTAAAACAGTTATGCATCCTTCAAGCATTTTTTAATGTCATCATGGGTTGGCACTCCATGTTGATATTTGAAATTTATTTTGTTGTTGCAGCTAATGTACGTCATGTAACCAGTTTTGAAGCCCTTCAGATCACGACAAGGTATCAAGTCTTCATTTTTCTTTGTTGGCTATTCTGGTCATTTTGAACATATTAGAAGAACAAGTGTGGGGGTACCGTGTATCTGTTGCTACAGCCTAGAAGCATAAGAGTTCACATGACTGTAAACATTTGTGGCTGGGGTTCTTGATTAATTTCAGAAAGGATCTAAAACTCCATCTCATGGCACTTTATCTAAGCAAGATGTGATCCCAGCCCTCAAATTGTTTAACTTGGGTCCAGAGCAGTTCTTTGTTTTTTTTTTTTTAATAAAAAACATGAAAGGAGAATTGAAAAGATATTTCATGTTAATCACCATGTTGATTTTATCCTTCATATAGGTCGAGTCCTACAGATTTTGTCAGATTGGACCAAGATATCCTGTCACCTCTTGCTGGAAAGAGGCAATTATATACATACGAGACCATGGACTTCTGGGAACAGATCAAGACTCCAGGGTGAAGTAATTTTACTAGACATCCATGCCTCTTCTTTCTCGTGCCAAGAAGTTTGGACCATCTTATTTGAATTTGCATCTTACTTTTCAGAATCTCTATTAAATGTTCTGCTTTGTACCTTGCCCAATTCCGAATTGCCTCTCCAAATCTCCTGGCCAAAGGAGATGGCACAAAGAATGCCACGGTTGTTGGCGATGTATGTATTCATCCATCAGCAAAAGTACACCCAACCGCGAAGGTAAATTCCAGTTAATGTACTTCTCAGTTATGTTTCAATTCAGAATTACATCAAGCCCTTTCATTTATTGCCCAAGCTGTCTATATTCCCTATAGACATTTAAGCACATTTCAAAATTTTCCAGTTTTTCTGTAATTCCAATCTATATTCTGTGTGTAAACGGATACCATTTTTTAGCATGTTTGACTAAGCTTAAAAGTTAATTTATAGAAAATTAAGTTAGTCTGAGAGGTAACTTTTAAAATTAAATTTGGCTCGACAGAACCTTAAAATAACTTCTTTCTAGACATCTATATACTCGAGAGGAAACTTTTTCTTATTTTTATTGAATGTTGGAAATGGGTTAAATTACATCCTTATAGAAAATAAATTCCGTGTCACCTTTTTTCATGAACAATGCTACCAAGCTTCTGTTTGAGCTCCATCTTTTTTTTTTTTTTTGTAAAAAATTGAGTTTTGTAATAATAGTATTTTTTGGAGAATGTGTGGTTAAAAAGTAGGTAAAAGTTTTAGGTTTACTTGTAAAATTATTTTAGCGGGAGAATGTGTGGTTGAAAATGAGTGGCAAAAATGAATTTTTAGATAATGGTGCTCAAACAGGGGCGAAGAATCTAAAAGAAAGCAACTTTTCATGAATCTGACTCTTCATAAACTTTCAAATGGTAATTATTATGGCTGTACTCCTCCCTACCGTTATTACTAATTTTGCTGTTGCTGTGGGAACAGATTGGACCCAACGTGTCGATATCAGCAAATGTCCGTGTTGCATCTGGTGTACGGCTTATTAATTGCATCATCTTAGATGATGTAGAAATTGATGTGAGTACTGAACTGCTCATGATGCAGTATAAATAAACTTGTCATGACATAATTGTATTATCGTCCAGGAAAATGCTGTTGTGATGCATGCTATTGTGGGATGGAAGTCATCTATTGGGAAATGGTCCCGTGTTCAGGTAAATTTGCCAGCATCTAAATTATCACATAAGTGTTTTTGTAAGTATGATCATCTCTTTTTTTTTTTTTTTTAATAAATTATTCACTATAATTTTTACTCTCGGAGCTTTTACCTAAATCACCGTGGCTGGCTCTAAATTTTCAAACCAATCTATTCCCAAAGATTTCGACATTGATTGCTAAGTTTATAGGATTGTTGGGAATGTTGTGCTTCCTTCTGAAATTTCTGATAAATTTTGACCTATCCAAAAGGCATATAACCTGAAGTACACAAAGTTTGTTTATAATCTTTGAGGCCAACCGATGGATATAATGTCATAATTGCCTCACTTAACAAAGACATTATCAGCTGTGAAAAACTAAGAGAATATTTTTCTTGATTACGCTCTAGGATATACAAAGATATTGTCCTCCTCCATTTTTCAACAAACATGAAATCAAAAATGAAAACAATATAAATGTGCATTTTTGGTTTGCCATACTAGATACAACATATAATGAAACGAGATTAAGCTTTTTATTCTTCCTTAATACCGACCAAACTTGTACATATAGTGCATACTACCAGACAGGCCATATATGTCTAAGCTAAAGTTAAATTCATGTTAGCTACATTCATGACTAAACAAGAATTGAATCATTGATTCAGGCTGATGGGGACTACAACAAGAAGCTCGGAATTACCATATTAGGTATTTCACTCTGATTATCGTGGTTTTATGCTATTTATTATTAAAAAGTAGTTAGAACTATATTATATTGATGCTATAATGCAGGGGAGGCCGTGACTGTTGAAGACGAGGTGGTTGTGATTAACAGCATTGTTCTTCCAAATAAGTCACTTAATGTAAGCGTACATGATGAGATCATTCTATGATACTTGAAAAGCATCTATCCTGGTGGAGGCCTCAAAAGTCGTTCTAGATATTTGAGTTATAAGTCATTTCACTATACAACCTTTTGTTTGCCAAAATATCATATGATTCACATTTCAATACAGCTGCTTGACCCGATAAGCAGAGATTGCACTGTTTTGGTCTGTAAGAACTTGTTTGCGAAGCTTAAAAAAGTTCACTTAATTCAGCTTAAAAGAGTTCACCATTTACAGAGCATCTGTTTGCTTCACCAATGCGTCGCAATGAAATAAAGATTGTGAAATATTACATCAAATTTGATCTACAATGTGAAATATTATAACTAAAAATGCAGGAAAGTAGCCAGGGAAAGACACCATTTGGGAGTGAAACGACCAAGAACTTGAATGGTACTGCAACTCTTTAGCGTGCAATGGTGTCTCATTATTCTTTAACTCTGACGAAATATATACTTTTAAAAAGCATCAATTGTGGTCTAGATCATCCATAGTTTGATCATAGGGGAGGATTTCTAAGAAATAAATGTAAAGAAAGCAAGATCGAAAAGAAAATAAGAAAACAAATATAACCCATTATCAAGAATGGCCTTTGAAAACTGGAAAGCATGTATGATCTTTTTCACCTACTAAACCTCACAGCAAAATATACTCGGAAACAGTTCAACAAAAGTTAGGCTTCTAATAATACAAATCTTCCAGAAAGGCAGCAGCGATCGTCTACCATTCTAGGACAGAAGCAGCATCAATTTAGACAAGGTTTCAAGAGCGTTTTCCAAGAAAGTGGAGCAGGAAAAACTTCCCATGACAATGCTCTATTTCTACAACATTCCGCGAACAGCAAGTTGCACAAGCTTCGACTTGGTTAGAAGTGTAGTCATACTACATCATATGATTGAAGTTCCGATAGAAAACAGACGAGGTCTGACGGGCTGGATTCATTGATGGGGTCGTAATTGTAATTTGTAAGCCTGTACTTCCATGGGAGAAATAAGAACATGCCCTTCCTGGGCACCATCTCCAAACTGCCTATCATACCCAAGCATATCAGTGTCTTCATGTAAAAGATTCAGAGAGGTAGGTTTTGCATTCAAAACTGCTAACCCTTTGAACATATCAAACAAATTGACTGGTTCATCAGCCAGATTCGAACATCGAGACCTGCCCTTTCTACAGTAAGAGGAGTCGTAATGTCGTCTATGCAAAACAACAGCAAACCTGGAATCCTCGACTGTCTGCTGGGAGTATTTTAGTGGCTGAGGGACCTTAAAACTCATGATATGCAAATCACATGGCAAGGAAGCTGCCAATGGAGAGAAGGATCTCGGAGGTGGTTGTACGGATATTTCTTGAGGTTTCTTAGCAATGAATACATTTAATGGATAGTTCAAGTGAGCACCAACAAGATGAGAGAGGAGAGAGGGACTCCGGGGAGAAGGATTTGGAGTTAGATATACGGACGATGAAATGTTCGACTCCACGAGGATATGGAAAAGTACATTCATAGGACGGTTATCCATCACTCCTTGGCCTAGACCACGGCCATCATCCCTCACCAGTCGACGATCAAGCATTATCTCCAACCACCCATTTTTTAAGCTAGCCACACCTAAGGACTGCCGTGTATGAACAGAGAAGCGTTGTCCATTTGGGTCTTGCATAAATGCGAGGGAGGGCATTGGATAGTAATTTCCTTGCAGAGGGATCTTATCATAAGTTTCTCTCCGGCTCATTTGGAATCCATTTAGATCCGAGTAAAAGACTCTTCTGTTATCAATATCAGTCTTGTATCTAGCTATCAATTCTTTATCATTGAAATCATTCCCAAGAAGCTCAACGTGATACTCCTTCTCAATGACAAATTCCTGTACCGTATTTTCACCATTATAAATACGGGTGCTATGAGAGACAGGAGACGCCTCCCATGCTGTTTTTGGGTAAGAGTGAACTTCCTGCACCAAGTGGCCTTCTGAAACCACAATTTGCCCTGCAGCTTCAATAATAGACTCAGCCTCGCCATTTGGTTTAAATAGGTATGCTCCACTCTCAGTACTAGAGTACATTCCTATTTCTTCATCCACAACATACACGTGACCATCACTATGACTAATTTTCTGCAATACACCGTGATTCACTCTAAATGTGAGTGTCTGGTGTTGATTCCTGATTTCAACTGTCTCACTTTCTAATTTTGTACAAGCATATGGAGCTGGACAAGATAGGTCATTGGACGGAGTTAAAACTCTCAGTCTTGCCGGTTTGGCCTTCTCACATCCAACAAATCCATTTGCGATATAATATGTTTGCAATCCCAAAGCAGGAATAGAAGCTTTCCAATAGACACGATGTTTTCTCGTAAACATCTTGCTTTTATCATGATGCAGTTCGGGAGAGATTTGGCTTTTGACACATGTCCAGTTCGAGTCCAAAACAGTAACATCAGGCCTTTCAACAACAATCATCACAACCTCATTACTCGTTTGCTCCAAAGGATTAAAAATGACCACAGTTTGAACAGTTCCTTCATGCAAGCTGATTGCTCTATGCACTGGTTGAACATTGTATTTAGATCTTACTTGGGCGGGTTCAAACTGAGCAGGGTTATGATCATTTTTCTCATGATGAATTCCAAGCAAAACCTCAATAGCCTTAGACATAAAAATTTGCAGGTCCTGTAAAGCCATATGCATCCGTGTCCCATAATCTTCAACCACATGATCCTTAGCTGTACCAGTCACACCGTCATGATGCTGAAATAGTGCTAAGTTCCGTCTAGCGGCTGTCAACTTGTATGAAAACCCAGTAGGCAACTTTTCACATTGTGGTTTCTGGCAGTATCCCAATAAAAAGGCCATCATCATTTCTGCACCACGAAGTGTTTGCTCCAATACACGGTCAACGGCCTTGAAGAAAGGTCTGGAGACATAATAGCCGCTCCAATAATCTTGATTTCTGTCAGCATATGTAAAGAAGTCGCCCGATAGAGAAGGAAAGCCTCCAATCTGATCCGAGCCAGTCTCACCAGGACGTGAATAATTTATTCTGTCAGCTTCGTCACGTAACGTTCGGAAATAATCTTCCAAAGTCCCAAAATTAGCTTCAGCATTCAAGCTAGGATCAGAATTAATATAATCAAACAACAACTGATAATTCCTGAACTGGGCTTCTGCTTCATCAATGCTGATGTAGCGGAAATCGTCTCCAAGTGGAACAAGAAGTGTATTTGTTCGGTAAAGTATTGATTTCTTCTTATACTGATCCAATAATTTAAGTGCTCTCTCCTTCACATTTTTCTGGTTGGTTTCCACAGGATGTTCTCTCCAGGGGCAGAGCTCATAAACAAAGCCACGCATTCGAGCAAAATCAAACTGACAACAAACAGCAGGCTCTGGCCCACAAGTGTGTGGAATATCATAAGAATAGAAGGGCATCATGTGGACAAAAATATCAGTTGTTTCCTCAGCATCCCAGCTCTGGCGCCATACATACTCCAAATTTTTATTCCACGCCAGCTCCTTCTTCAACTCGTAATGTGTCCTCTGTATAAGCATGTTCTCAAACCCCATCCGGCGGAGAAGATAAGCCATGGTGGACGAATACCCAAATGGATCGATGGACCAAGAATTTTTTGGAATTACTCCAACAGTCTCGTTTAACCACATATTTCCCTCTGTAATCTGAGGTATGAAATACACAAAAATTAGAGAAGAAGTGATAAAAATCAAATCAGTTCAACAAGCTCCAACAATTATATGAATACATGCGTAGGTAGACTATAAGAGCCGGTATGTAACTGCAAAGAGATGCATGCATAAAATGGATGCATAGAAGTTCCAGATGGATAAACTAGATCCTATTAGAAGCATCAGATGGCAGAGATTATAGGCTAAACACAAAACTGCAAGAACCACACTACCAAGCCAAAAAAGCTAACCTTGATAAATTGTAATATCTCATAAATATATAAAATCTACCATTTCACAGATCTTGAAAACTGCAACGGGCCAGAGAACTTCCAAAAAGCATAACAAAAAATTAGTATGCATCACCATTATCATTCCAAAAGAAATTCAACGAACTAGCATTCCCTACTTTGCTACCTTATATTCAAGATTTTCATACTATTGCCATAAAAAATAGTGATGGGAACTACAGATAAATTACAGCTATTTATTAAGAAGAGATAAGGAAATTCAATATTATGCACTGTTGAATGGTGCCGAAAATGAAATACGTGCACTACAAGAATGACCAAAGATATATTCCATTGTACCTGTTCAATGATAGCAAAATAATGTGAATTAGCCTGCACAAAGGAATGAAAAAGAAAAATCAGTAAGCCAATATAGTTAAATAAAGATGAACTAGTAAACAAATTTCCACCAAACATTATAGGAATTTCATTACATGTAAAGTAGAATGTGGGTATTCACACCCTGTCATGGTGAAATTAGTTTTCCTGAGTCATGAAAAATGCAGCATTTGAGGTTTGAACAATGTGACAAGTGATTAAGTACGAATAATGCAACCCGACTTGTGCTCTTTCAAAGTCATGGATGAAACAAACTGAGTAGCGAGAAAATTGCACTTTGATGCCATCCTAAACTAAGTTTAGGCAAAACCAAAATATGCAAATGCAACAAAATTAGAGAAGTGTGAATTTATGCCTATGCTTAAAGAATCTGAACGAGTATTACCTCATCATTCATCACCCATCCACCTCCGACAATTTCCAACTGTCCATTCTGCACTAAATTGATGAAGGATTCTTTTTTAACATCTGAAGCATCCCTCCACCATCTTTCCAGATAAGACATCTCTTCCCATATAAATTTACGACGATTATCCTACAAACATGCAAGTCTAACCAATCAAATTTAAATATCAAAACTTAAAGTTTTAGTTACAAAACCCCAAAGAAAAAAAGAAAGTTACAATAAATAAATAAATAAAAATTTATTCTACTCCTCAATTACCCAGAAAGTGCTACAATTCAGCATTTAAACATGAGTTTACATCGTTTAGAAAAAAAAACAACAACAATAGAAACCCGGAAAGTTAAATTTCCTCAATACTCCAAGAAGTTAGATCGATCATGAAGTAACCAAAAGTTAGCAGTAAGAAATCAAACGCATAAATAAGAACGCATCACATGTAAAGGTAAAAACACTGATCAAGAAAATCAATTTAAAATAGACCACAATAACAACAATAACCTTGGAAAGTGTTTCAACAATTGTGTCAAGAATATGCCTGGACTGGCGATCGTAATACTCTTCAACAGTGAGTTTCCAGCCTGGATCATTATGCGAATGCGGCACCACGAACACTTTCAATTTTTCATTATTCCATTCATTCCCTTTGTAAGTCACCTTCCACCCCTGTTTCCAAGGACCACCATCCTCATCCAAGAACTGGATCTTATCATACAGTTCTTTGGTGGTAATATCAACGGCGGCCGTCAAAACGGTGTCGTTGACAGACTTATGGATGACGGGCTTCCGGAACCGAGGGAGTCGGGACCGGGCGGCCCGAAACTGGTGAGGCCTGGGTACACCAAAGCGAAACAGGAGGAAAAGGAATAGAAAAAGAGAAAATAAAATCCCGATTGTGAAGAAGTTGGAGAGGATAAAGTCACGGAAGGCGGCGGTGGTACGCCGGCGGGGCTTGAGGCTACTGCGGGTTTGTTTGGAAGTGGATTTTGTGGCTGTGGTGGGGAGGAGGGAATGGACCCAACCACCACCTCCACGACGGGAGGAAAAAGCCATGGCAGTGGAGAGATCGGTAGGAAAATGGAAGTTAAATATACAGTGATGAGATTATATAATTGAAAGTCTTCATCTAAGTCAAGATTTCATTAAGAAAAATCTTAATTTCTTGATTCAGATTTTCTTGCTTTTTCCAAACGTTTGGAACAAGGAAATCAGTCACCTTGAATTTTCCAAAGAGGGAATTGGGACCAAAAAATTTGTTGTATGTTTATGTCCCTTTGATCTGATAAGTGAATTTTCTGAAGCTGATATGAATCCAAGCTGCACTGTGTAAGAGTTAATAGCTTGTTCGGTAATTATAACAAATTAAGTAAAATTAAAATAGTAGTTATTAATTAATCAACTTTGAAATAAACAAGAAGTGAGTATTTTTAAATGGTTAATTAAACCAAGACGTGCTTACCTTTCGTTATAATCGTGGAAAATATTATTATCTTTCATTTTTTTTACATTTTCACCTTCATTTTCATCATTCATTATTCAAAATGTCATTTTTATCAATTTTTTCAATTAAAAATTATGAAATAACGAATATATCGTTCTGCTTAAATAAAATAAAAAGAAAAAAATTAAACTAATTGCAACTATAATCCAAAATTGTTTTTAAAAAAAAATAAAGTGGAAACGAATCTCAAATAAATTATGAAAATGATAATTAGCACATAATATCTTTACTTTTCACTATTATTGTGGAAAACGTCGTTATCTTTCATTTTTTTTTTTGACATATTCATCCTTATTTTCACTTTTCATTGAGCAAAATGTCATTTTTCATCCACTTTTTCAATTAAAAGTTAAGAAATGACGAATATATCATTCTATTTAAATAAAATAAAAAGAAAGAACTAATTCCAACCATAATCTCAATAAAAAAAGTACAAACGGGTCTCAAATAAATTATTAAAATATTAGATATTAATTTGTTTTTTTTAAAAAAAGTGCAAACGAGTCCCAAATAAAGAATGTGTTTGGTAGAGATTAAGCTTATGTTAAGTCTCCTATTATGGGAGAAAGAATGGAGTTTTAAATAGTATTTTTTGGGGAATGTGGTTAAAATTTAAAGAAACTTTATTGATTTGTGTGTAAAATATTTTATTTTATGAATGTGTGGTGGAGAAATGATACTGTAGCAAACAATTTAGAGTTCGTTTGTTAGATATTAAAATCGAAAAAATAGCCGTTATTGTTGACTTTTATTAGACGGTGGGACCCAATAACGGTCATGTTTTCAATTTTAATCAGTTTTTTAGCTCTCTCAAACAAACTCTTAATTTTTAAAGGATGACAAACACACCCTAAAATTGAAAAAAATTGAAAAATTAGTCGTTATTGTTGACTTTTATTAGACGAGTATGACACAATAACGACCATATTTTCAATTTTAATCTCTACCGAACACACCCAAATTATATATAAAAAAAAAAAAGCAAACATGCCCCCAAATAAATTATTAAATTACCAAAAATTAAAAAGTACAAACGAATCCTAAATAAATTATTTTAAAAATAGAAATTTAACAAATTAATGTTTTTATTTAAATACGATGGTATATTCATCATTTCATAACTTTTTATTGAGAAAATAGATAAAAAAAAAATGATGGTTTGCGCAAATCAAATGTATAATTAAGAGTGAAAATAACCCAAAAAATGAAAGGAAATGACTTTTTTCACAATAATTGTGAAATGTAGAGACATTATATGCTAATTACATTTTTAATAATTAATTTGGGTCTTGTTTGCTTTTTTTTTTTTTTTTTTTAAATGAGACTATGATTACAATTAGTTCTTTCTTTTTTTCTTTTATTTAAATAGAATGATATATTTATCATTTCACGTCTTTTAATTGAGAAAATGAATGAAAATGACTTTTTGCACCATGAAAAGTGAAAATAATGGTGAAATTGTTAAAAAATAAAAGGTATGAATGTTCTTCAGAGTAATAGTAAAAAGTATTTACCCATTCTTAAATTAACTAGAACTATTTAGGATTGGATTTTTTGTAATTTCACTTTTTCTTCCTTTTTATTTCTTCTTGTATTTGCTAGGGATAAAAATGGCACTTTATTCCTCACTTTATTCCTTAGAAATTGTTTTATCTCACATATTTAGATAGGAGCTCCACAAATTCCATCTATCAATAAATGTTGATCTATGGTTGATTATAATTTTAAAGTTTTGATTATAATAAATAAGTTAATCTTATTTACTAACAATTGAATTTAAAGTGATTATAGTCTTCAAAACATCCACTAATAAATTGATCGATCATCGTCAAAATATCTTAAAAGACAAATGTCAAAGAAAAATCTAGATTATGAGTTTTAAAGCCAAACGTCAATAAAAAATCAAGACGAGCCTAAGAGCGAAGCTTCGAATCAAGATAAAATATTAGATTTCTTAAATCAAAAGTAAAGGTACTAATATTTTTGTGCAATCACATATGACATGTATTATACATTTATAGAAATTGTTAAATCAAATATTGTCACGAATCAGAAGTTCGTTGACCCAAAAAGTAGGGCGGACATGATCCGGTTCGGTTCGGTTCAGTTCAGTTTTGAAGAGAATCGAATCGAACCAAAACTTTAGGGTATTTAATAAATGGAGCAATCGAGTCTAAATATAATTATGGAATGGTTCTGTTCGGTTCCATACCATAATTAATTTTTAACATTTACAACTAATGACATGTTCATTCGTAGCTTCGATGGGCAGTTGGAGAGGGAAAGTTGTACTCGGTAGTCGGGGGTTTCGATTTGGGTATGTAGATATAAGTTTTAAATTTATTAAATGATTTGAGGTTAGTGGACATGTGCTTACCGAATGAAAGTATGAAATTGGAAAGGGAATTATAAAAACTTTAAAAGACCTAGATCTTGGGCTAACAATGAAATTAATAATTGGACCAAAAAATTAATTTTAGAAATTAGGTTGGCTATGATAGCTAGGCATGGACTTGAGTGGGTAGTTGGAACATTAATTACTAAATTGGTTAATTTATTAATTTGTTTAGAAAAAATTAAAATAATTTAATTAATTCAATATAAAAAATTAAAAAATTATTTAGATTCGATTCTTGGTCTAGACCAAGAACCGAACAAAACGCATTGGTTTTTGGTTCAAATACTCATTCGAATATTTAACTTATGAAAAATCGATCGGTTTGATTCATTCGGTTTGGGTTCGGTTCGGTCCGATTAGAGAGTTTTGTCCAGCCCTACCAAGACGTTTTATACTTTGGCATGATCAACTTGAACATCTAGAACGTATAATGATGCGTTGAATAATAAACAACTCAGATGAACATCCTTTAAACAATAAAAAAGATTGAATTCATGGAGATATATTTAGGCTAATACACCTACCATGTGAACCATTTTGTTATTTTATGGTATTAGTTGATTTTTCTAC
This sequence comes from Fraxinus excelsior, assembly GCA_019097785.1. NCBI lineage: Eukaryota > Viridiplantae > Streptophyta > Magnoliopsida > Lamiales > Oleaceae > Fraxinus > Fraxinus excelsior. The sequence continues at coordinate 16,896,672 of CM032638.1, forward strand.
TAGATAGTCATATGTTTGCCTACTTCCACTTAAAATGTAGCTTTTGCAAGACTACATGCTCAAATCATAAAATTACGAGCTCAATTTCCCGATTACTCAATCAAGAAAATTCGTCCTGGCGATGCTGTTGAATTTAGATCACAAGCATTCGATGATTATGGTATATCAATTGGAATTGTTACTGAACATTCCGTTGCGCAGATCCATTCGCAAAATGGTTTAGATGAGTCATTTATTAAATGTCTACTATTTATTGCTAAATTATTACTTATAAAAACAAAACTCTCAGTTTCTATTTGGAGTCATGTCATGTTGCATGATGCGTCAATGTTTCGTATTAGACCAATTGACTATTATCAATATTCACATTTGCAATGACATTTGATCATGAATCTAATATTTTTCACCTATGGATTTTTGGTTGTACTAAGTTCCTATTTTACATCCACAACGTACTAAAATGGGTCCCCAATAAACACTTAGGATTTATGTGGATTTTGATTCACCATCTATTTATAGGTATCTTGGACATTTAACTAGTGATTTATTTACTGTACATTCTGTAGATTGTCATTTTGATGAATTGATTTTCCCAACTTTGAGAGGGAAAAAAGTTCATCCTGATAAATAAGGCAAAATTTGAAATAAAACAACACTATTTCACTTTAATCCCTGCAACAATCAATGTAAGCAAAAAGTTGAAAAAAAACATTAATTTGCAAAGAGTTGTAAACCAATTACCATATGTATTTATTGATACAAAAAAGTGACAATGTTATATATACCAGCAGAAAATACTCCAGCAAAAATTGATGTTCATGTAGGACAATTGATTGTAACAAATGAATCTCAAAAATGCCAAAAGTATGGTCGACCAATTGGTTCAAAAAACTGTGAAGAAAATCACAAGAGAAAAATCAACCAAAAATTTCAGAAAAAGTAACATTAAAAAAAAACTGATTGGCCAAAATGGAAAAAGTTGATTTGCCAAAATTAGAAAAAACTGATTGGCCATTAGAAATCTGTTAAATACTGTCACATACAAATGATTGGGCAAAATGGAAAAAAATCATATAGGCGGAATTGAATTCCTTGAAAAACGAAAACTCTTTGAACATGTAGTTCGAACACTTGAAAATGTAATTCATGTAGGATATAAATGAGTTTTTGTATGAAAGAAAAATGAAAATAATGAAATTATAAGATACAAAGTCCGACTTGTAGATCAAGGTTTCTCACGAAGAGCAGGAACTAATTATGAGGAAACATATTTTCCCGTAATGAACATCATCACTTTTAGATTTTTAATTAGTGTAACTGTGTTACAAATGCTCGATATGCGCCTTATGGTTCACTTGATAGTGACATATAAATCTCTGAAGGACTTAAAGTATTAAGAACAAATGACAGGTGCCCAAAAACCATGTTATCAGTTAAATTGCAAAGATCATTATATAGATTGAAATAATCTGGCACATGTGGTATAATTACTTTAGTTAATATTTGTTGAAGAATGGTTCTAAAAATGACGATGTCTATCCATATATTTTAATAAAGAAAAAAAATATTGAATTTGCAATTGTGGTAATTTATATTAATAATTTAAATTTAATTGAAATTTCTGAAGAGCTCAATAAAATTGCAGATTATTTAAAAAATGAATTTGGGATGAAAGATTTGGAAAAAATCAGATTATATCTCAGGTTGTAAATTGAACATTTTTCAAAATAATTTTTTGTTTATCAATCTACATATATAGAAAAAGTTTTAAAATGTTTTTATATGGATAATGTACATCAATTGGCATTATCTATGATTGTTTGATCACTTGATGTGAAAAAAAAAAAAATCAATCTCATTCACTTGAAGATGGAGAAAATGTTCTTCGTCCTTAAGTACCATATTTTAATACAATTGGAGCATTAACTTATTTTGAAAACTGCACTCAATCCAACATAGCTTTTTTGTAAATCTCCTTACAAAATACAGCTCTACACCAACTTAAAAATATTGGAATGGTGTTAAACATATTTTTTATTAACTAAAGGATACTATTGATTTGGATTATTTTATTCTCAAAAGTCGGGATCTGCTTTAGTAAAATATGCAAATGCAAATTATTTCTCTGACCCATATAAAGCTAAATGACAAATAATATATATGTTTATACGTGGAGGAACATCTATATTATGGAAATCCTTGAAGCAATCCTTAGCAGCAACATCCTTAAATCGAATCTGACGTTATTGCAATTAATGAAGCAAGGCGATAATGTATATGATTAAGGAACACGACCCATCATATCCAAGTATCATGCGGATTAACTTCAACAAAAGATAGTTCAACAATTTTGTGTGAAGATAATGTTGTTTATATTGCACAACTCAAATGAGGCTATATTAAAGGTGACTAGACAAATCATATTTCTCCAAAATTATTTCAAACACATGAGTTTCAGAAGAATGACGATGATGTTCAACAAGTTCGGTTAAGTGACAATGTTGTTGATTTATTTATAAAAGCATTGCCAACATCTACATTCAAGAATTTGGTTCACAAAATTGGAATGCGTCGACTAAAATTTTTTCAATGATTAGCATCAATGGGAGTAGATATACTTTTTTTCATTCGCTTAAATTTTATCTCATATGTTTTTCTTAGTAATGTTTTAATGAGACATCATTTATTTTTAATACTCCAAATACATATACTCTTTTTCTTTCATTTGATTTTTTTGTTCCATTGGATTTTTATCAAATAATGTTTTGGTATTTTCACCCTTATTTTCATTTTTCATTGCTCAAAATGTTATTTTCATCAATTTTCTCAATTAAAAGCTGTGAAATGACGAATATACCATCCTGTTTAAATAGAACAAAAAGAAAAAGAAAGAACTAATTTTGTAATCATAGTCCTATTTTTTAAAAAGTGCAAACGAGTCCAAGTAAATTATTAAAAGGGTAATTAGCACATATTGTCTTTATCTTTCATTATTATTGTGGGAAACATACGTACCTTTCATTTTTTGACATTTTTACTCTTATTTCCATATTTCATTGCGCAAAGATCATTTTCATTAATATTCTCAACTAAAAACTATGAAATGACGAATATACTGTTTTGTTTAAATAAAATAAAAATAAAAAGTAAGAACTATTGCAATCATAGTCCCAATAGAAAAGTGCGAACGAGTCTCAAATAAATTATTAGAAATTAATTTTTTTTAAAAGTGCAGATAGGGGTGGGCAAAAACCCGCCCAACCCGATCAACCCGCCCAACCCAACCCAACCCGATCGGGTTGGGTCGGTTTTTTCCATTTTTTTCTTGGGTTGGGTTGGGTGGCAAGGTTAAGTTGGTTGGGTTGTGGGTTAACACATCCAACCCGACAAAAACCACCCAACCCGACCCACTAATTAAAAAACTAAAAAACTTTGCCAAACTAAAATAGAATAAAGGTGAGAGACCCGGTAAAAAAAAAGTGAGAGACAAAAAAAAAATACTAACATATCTTTCATCATCTCTCTCACGCGGCGGGCGTCGTCTCACCAAATCATCAACATTGGTTGTGATTTTGGATGAGATCTATCTTCCAATCCATCTCTCTTTAACGCAATATATTAATGTTGCTTTAAATTTAGTACTTTGGTGACTTTAATGTTTGTTCATAGGTCGTCTCAACTCCCAACCTAACCCGACCAACCCAACCCAACCCGACCGACATTTGGTTGGGTTGGGTTGGGTTGGGTTTCAATCTTTACATGGGTTGGGTTGGGTTGAATTTATGTCAAACCGACCATGTTGGGTTGGGTATGGGTTGGGGGAAAAACCGACCCAACCCAACCCACGCCCACCCCTAAGTGCAGACGAGTCCCAAATAAGTTATTAAAAAAATTAGAAAATTAAATATTTTTTAAAAAAGTGCAAACGAGTCAATAATAAATTATTAAAAAAATTAGAAATTTTAAAAATGAAAAGTTTAAATGAGTCCTAAATAAATTATCAAAAATTTTAAAAAAAAATTATTCTTGTTTAAATATGAGGATATATTCATCATTTCAAAGTCTTTTATTGAAAGATTTGATTAAAATAAATAGAAATGATAATTTGCACAATCAAATGTGCAATTAATGGTAAAAATGTCAAAACAAATGAGAGAGACATTTTCATAATAATTGTGAAAGACAGAGACAATATGTGTTAATTATCTTTTTAATAATTTATTTGAAACTCGTTTGCACTTTTTAAAAAAAAATTGGAACTATGATTACAATTAGTTCTTTCTTTTTCTTTTTATTTTATTTAAATAGAAGGGTATATTCACGATTTCATAGTTTTCAATTGAGAAAATTGATGAAAAGAACATTTTGTATGATAAAATGTGAAAATAAAGTTGAAAATCTCAAAATAAAATAAAATGAAAGGTATGGATGTTTTCCACAATAATAGTAAAATGATAGGATGTTATGTGTTAATTACACATTTTTAAATTAACTAGAACTATTTGGATTGGATTTTTTGTACTTTCACTTTTTCTTCCTTTTTATTCATTCTCGTGTTTCTAGGGATAAAATGACAATTTACTCTTTATAATTTGTTTTATCTCACATATTTAGCTAGAAGCTTCACAAGTCGCATTTATCGATAAATGTGTTGACATATGGTTGATGATAATATTAAAGTTTTGACTATAACAAACAAGTTAATTTTGTTTACTAACAATTGAATTTAAAGTGATCATAGTCTTAAAAACATCCATAATAAATTGATCGATCGTCGTCAAAAGATCTTAAAAGACAAACATCAAATAAAGATCTAGATCAAGAGTTCAAGAGCCAAAACGGTGTCAAAAATGAAAAAATCGGATCGGATTGGATCAAGCGGTGCCAAAACGGATCTAGATCTACATTTGTCAATATATTCAAATCGGATCGGATCAAACATTTTTCAAAACATTTGTCAAAATATTCAAAATTTCCAAAACGTCAAAGAAAGATCTAGATCTAGATCTACATTTGTCAAAATATTCAAATAAGATCAAACGGTGTCAAAATGAAAAAATTGGCCGAAACGATTGGACATCCGGATCTCCATAAAGTTTTACAAAATCCTTCTCTTTAAATTCGTGAAAGTCGGATGTCCGGTTGATACAATGGTCGAATTTTTTACCGTTAGATTTCATTGCATAATGGCCATTTTTTGGGTCGTTTGGATCCAAAGGCTGACGTTCGGTTCAACAGAGTATTATTTTTTTAGCTCTATAAGTGTATTCACTATTTCCATTCTTTAAAGAGACTTTCAATAGTATCAAAGTGAGATTTATTTTGAGACCTTTTTAAGCTTATATTTGCATTTCATTTCTTCATATAAAAACCTTTAATTGATTCACACTCTTTAATCATCATTTTCATCAAACTTTCTCATCTCTTTTTTTTTGTACTTAACTTATTTCTATTACTCATAAAAGAGATATATATTTTGAAAAAGATTTTTGAACTTCCATTGCATATATTTCTTCAAATGAAAAACTTTGATTGATTGAATAAAACTTGTAAGATCATCATATTCATCAAAATTTCTCATCTTTTTATGGTATTTAATTTATTACATTTATTCATTAAAAGAGATATATATTTTAAGAAGATTTTTGAATTTACATTGCATTTATTCATTTTTAATCTTCTCATTGAAATTTTTTTATTGATTGAATCAAATTCCTAATTATCATATACGTCAAAAAATTTCTTCTAACACTTGAACTATCATTTATTGATATTCATTGAATTATTAGCATTTCTTAATACTTAACTCATTTGTATCATTTATTAAGAGAGGATTTTCATTGTAAAATAATTTACTCTAAACTTGTAGGTCATATTGAGGTCGTGTGAAAGCTCAATAGTATAAGGATCGGAGTTCCTTGTTGTAAGTCACCATGTGGGTCATATTTAGGTCTCGTAAAGCTCAATATTGTATGGGGACCATGTAATGCACTGAATTCTAATACCTCAGTGCGTTACCAAGAATGCGTTCTTTAACGTTAATCTCTAAAAGTACGAGATTTAAGAAAGTTTCTAAATTAGAATTTAATTAATCAAATCATATTTTTTTTTTAAATATATAAACTTTAAAAGAATGGAACAAAACAGTTTGGAAGGAGTTTTTTTTTTTTTTTTTTAAAGCAAGCTGAAACAATTTTCTACAGTTATACATTGAGTTTACAAAAATTATTTGACGTAGCGAATCTCGACGAAAATTTATGAAATTTTACAAAAAAAAAAAAAAGGTATAAGAATCATATAAGTACAACATATAAAAATTCGGGATCTGACGACAACATTTGAAGCACGAGATTATTTTTCGAACAAGCTGGTTTGTGTTTCCCGAATTCGACTGTCACATTTTACTAAAATTGCTATAATAAATTCTACGGGACTTTGATCGACCTATTTCCGATTGCATATGATAGATAACACATAAAGAATCGTTTCCCAATTAAAAACATGCTAAAATCTCAAATATACCAACCATAGTGAAATTTTAAAAACAGTGGCAAAATGTTGGAATTTAATAAACACTTGTTTGAACGTTAAAATTTTTTGTCTTAAAACCTAGATTTAAACTACAATTTTTTGGAATATCCCAGTGATTATCAAACATAAAAGTAGCAATCTAAAACATAAGAAATAAGTTTCTCCAAAAATTTCATATGCCATCATGCCAAGCCACTGCACGATCTCCGATTACTCTGAAAATGTTAAATAGGAGTGAGTATCTCAAAGAAATGCTCAATAGGCTACACATGTTATATGAACATAATAATCATTTAATCATGCATCCTTACATATTGTCTTCATGAATAAGTAAATCGATAATCAAATTATCTATTTAAAGTTCTGATGAGCCTTTGCAACCACCAATTAAACATATAATCTCTTAAAGTTATGATGATCCTCTGCGGCCATTAGTTAAACATATAATCTCCATGACATTGACATTTAAGAAGAGTCATTAAGGGCACTTCACATACTTCTTGAACAAACATAATGAAAAACATGTACGCATGAAAATTAAATTCATATAACAATCAACTTAGTGTAGAAATCCTACCTTAGTTGTGGTGATAAAATAGTGTCTACGTCGAATGGAACTCCTCTCCAAATCTTAAACGTAAAAATGCTTCCTTCCCCCCTTTTTTGTAGGTCTGCCGTGTGTGCATGTATATGTATCTAAAATGGGTTGTAATTTAATGTCAATTGGAGTTCCTATGAAATCAGGAGTCTAAAACCGTTTTTGCAGAATGGATAGAATTTGATTTTAAATATAAATCCTAACCAAAATGATGAAATTGGTTAATTTGGATTATATGAAATATAAATGGGTAATCTATAAAACAAATCCACCTTATCCTCCATTTTAATAAAAATCCCAAATGTCACATTCCAAATTATGATACACGTGGCTAAAAAAAGTTATTTGTTTGATTAACCCTAATTAAAATAGGACTCCTTTCATACTACAATAACTTAGGTTTAACTTATCTGAAATAACTTTTCCTAAGTACAAAATTTGACATTTAATACGAGCTTTGAAACAAGCCCAATATTGATATGAAATTTCTTGCTAGATGAATACTTAATTATTTGGCCAAAAGCTAAAATTTTGACATATAACTTATTTTTAAATTAGTCCCTTAATATCTCAAAATTAACAAAACATGACAAGATGAAAAATCTATTTTCGATCGTTACAGACTGCTGCTCCATGTTTGTAAGTTACCAAAAGTGTTGTAAAAGGTCGAATTGCATCATAAGTCAATCAATATAGGTGAATGTTGCCACTATGTCTAGTTATGACATAAGTGAGGTTTATTGATGATAAACTTGATTATCGCATTTGCATCTGTATGAAATCTTATTTGCATGAATGATTGCTTGATTCGATACATTGTTCTATGCTACATTTAATCATGTTTGATATGTATGTTTTGCATGAATTTGAGAGTGATTATATTACAGTGTATAATGTGTTGTATGTATAGTGGTTGGGAAACTATTATGAGGATTGATACTAGATGTGTTCTTACTTTAGTAAATTCATTAGCAGTAAGTGTGTCAACTGGTAATGTATAATGTGTTGTATGTATAGATGCCTAAAAGTGCATTAATGATATGTACGGGGTGTAGAGAGATCACATTTGAATTACAAGAGGTGAGGTGATTAAATGTTTGGAATCCTCCATCTGTTAAGAATATTGGTCGGATGGAGTAAGAAAGTGACACTCTTATCACCTCTATTAGGTATAGACCAATTATCTACCTAGGTTGAGAGAAGTGAGGTAGTGATAGAGAAACATTTCATTGACTTGGAATCTTTATTGGTTTACCAGTTAGGCATGAGGAATGACCAATCTCATGGTTAGCGATAAGAGGAGAAATGTGTTCTCTAGAGCTATACAGAATGTGATAGGATAATGTGGTGAAATATTTTCTTGGGGTCATTTATGCATTGATTGTATATATTGGCCATTTAGTTGATTAACTTGGTATTAATTTGATGTTCTCCGTATGTTGAACATGTTGAAAAGATTTGTGTATTACTTTATATTGTGTCTTCATTGCATGTTTTAAATTATGTGTTATTATGTCCTCTAGATTCCATATCGTGAATATCTGTTTATACTGAAGTTCTTGAACTTAACCCATGGTAAGTACATGGAGTATGTATGATATGGGTTTCAGGGTCCAAGACATAGGTAAGGTCTTTGATTCTAATTTTATTTGGTTACCTTGATTTTTCAAGTATAAACTTGGTGTTGTTTACTTGCGGTTCATTGGGTATTATGATGGATATTTGTAGGGTTTTGATGTCCAATAAATTTGAACAATAATGTTTAGATTAATTATACTAACAACAAAATTGATAGGCTTGACCCGAAAATAAATTGGGTCCCTAGAAGCAATTATTAATTGGGAAATTACAAAAAATCAGGGCTTTAAAGTTTAGAATTCAAAAATCAGGGACCAAACTTCATTTTTCAAAACTCAGGTAAAATATAAAAAACCTAACCCTAATTTTTCACTCACTTCCCCCTCCTCCCTCTCTTCCCCTCCCTCTCTTCCCCTCCCCCCTCCTCCTCCTCTTCTCGGTCCGGCAGCCCCTCCTCCTCCTCTCCCCGGTCCGGCAACCCCTCCTCCCTCTCTTTCCCCCTCCCCGAAGCAGCCACTGCCGCCGACAGCAGCTGCTTGCTGCTCGCAGCAGCAAGCTGCAGCCGGCAGCAGCGGCTGTTGCCGCGAAGTAGCTGCTGCCGACGGCAGCAGCAGCAAGCGAGCAGCTGCTTTCTGCTTGTAGCTATCAAGCTGCTGCAGCCGGCAGCAGTATTTTTCAATTTTGTTTTTTGTTTTAGAGTGGTGTGGTGGAGGTGCTTTGGGTGTGTGTTGTCGAGGTGGCAACGGAGTATGGTGGTTGGTTTGCTGTTCTTTTTTTTTTGTTATTAAGTGGTGTGTTGTGCATTGGTGAGTCTATGGTGGTTTGGGTGGTGGTCGTGACGTGGTGGCGATTTTGTGGCGAGGGCAGCGACATTGGTGGTTGTTGTTGGTGGTGTGTGACCAAATATTTGGTTATCTGTGACCAAGTATTTAATTTGTGACCTAAAAATTTTGACAATATGTGAGAAAAATAATCTGTGACCAACTAATTTAAAAATCTGTGACCTCGAAATAATTTTTGATAAAAAAAAATTAGACGATATGTGACTAGTAAATAAATCTATAACTTCTAGTTATGAATTTGTGACCAAAATTTGATGATATGTGACCAATAATAAATCTGTAACTTATAATTATGAATATGTGACCATTAATCATAAAATGTGACTTTATTTAATAAATATTTTTAATTAATAAAATGCATACCTGATTTTTGAATTTTCAAACTATTTTACCTTATTTTTGAATTGAGGTAAAGAATACACCTTAGATATGAATTCTTCCCTTATTAATTTGGGTTACTCTTGGACTATTCATTAGTTGGACGGCCATTTGAAGTAATTAACCCACTAGTGTGTTATGTCTTTGCCCTATTTGCCTCTAGCCCAATTAGAGTTTTGGCCAGTCTTCTTGCCTTAACCTAAATCTATATATATAGCCCCTCTTGTTTGTGGAGTGAACCGCGTTGCAATTGAATTGTGAGAAAATTGGGCAGCCCTTCTTGGTGAGTGTTGAACCATTGCCTCCTTCCTTCCTTCTCTCTTCCTTTGTGTAACATTGGATTCACCATTTTATCCTTTGTATGTAATGTTTACAAGAGGGCAACCATAGTGAGAAGTTTGGATTTGGGTTTAGCCATCAAAGTGGTTGGTGTTTGATTCGATTTTGTATTGAAACTGATCACGATTGCACGATTCGAAATCCTTGGTGTATAACTTCCACGACACATGTCATCAACATGATAGTTTATTTTTTAAAAATAATAATCCAAAGTCTAATATTTTCTAGAAAGAACAGAAAATGGCTGCCTTACTTCATATGTTTTCCAAAAGAAATTTCAATTCTAATTCATCTTTTCATCACAAACGAACTCGACGAAAGATCAAGATGAATTGCGGAGATAATTGTTTAGTTGATAGTGCAACTAAGCATACTATTATTCAAGAAAAAATATTTTGTGAACTTAACGTTACTGTACTATTTGTTGGAAATATTGAATGAAAAACCGTTTCTTCTCCATCCCTCAATTGAGAAATATTGAATGAAAAACCGTTTCTCCTCCATCCCTCCATCCATTTGAAACTCCTCATTCATTTTCATTAATATTGTAACTCCTCATTCATATCACTACATTCATTACATTAAAGGGATGGCTCCTCATCTATGGCTATAAATAGAGGAGCACTAGTGAGGAAGAAAACACACCTACAACTACAAAGGAAAAAAAAAAACAGCTTCCTTCTTTTCATTCCGGCAGCTTGAAGCTTTATCTCTTTTCTTGTTTTTTTTTTGCTTAAATTCTTTGAGAGTGGAACACAGCGGGTTCGTAGGCGGTTAACGTAGTGCAACGTGAACCGACGACCGATTGTATCCTGGGAATCGAACACCGATCAAAACCTCGTGCACTCCGGTGAGGCGGCGAATTCGATTTAAGGAAACCGTGTGAACACGGGCCTTCGGTTTGATTGATATACTTTGATTCACCATCATTTTCTCCAACAAGCTTAAATCGAAATTCCTTTGGTGGATCAAATTCTGTTCATCGGTTGGAAAAAAAAAATTTTTTTGTTCTGTCTTCTTTTCCTTTCTTTCCCGATTTCTGTAGCTGTTATTTTTTTTCAAGCTGTTAATTTTTTTTTTTTTTCAATGCATATGGTTTCTAAGTTATGATTAATATTCACATAAATGCATTAAGATAGTTTTAGAGGAACAAACTGGAAAAGAAAGAATAAAAGGGGAAAAAAATTGGGAAGTTACGTCTTGCATGGTTTAAAATAGATGGTATTGCATGGTAGGTATAGTAGTTTTGCATGGTTTTAGATGGTTTCCAATTATTGGTAATAATTGTCCAAATCATTGGTAATGATTGAGTACTTATTTAACAATTATTTAGATTATTGTGATTGGGTAATGATTATATGATTATTTGTTCATGATTATGTGATTATTTATGTCATTTGGTTATATATGATGATTATTTAATTTTTTTTTTGACAATTATAATTCATGTTTAAATAATTGTTAAAGTTATTGGAAATTTGACTATATAATTTGCTCTCTTTTTAAATTCTGAATTTTTTCCGAATTGATAACATAGATTTTGAATCTATTTCTAGTTTACAAACTCACTATTGTTCTAAACTTTTGGTGTTGTTCTTCCGGTTAAATGGCGTCACATGGAAATGACGATGTGAACAACAACGCTGTTGGTACCGGTGTACCAAATCCAACAATGATCGCTGTCAACCCTGTGGGGACCTCGACTGGCATTCCTCCTGTTGATGGGACTATTGGTGGCGGGATTCCTCATGTTGGGGTGAACCCCACTTTGCCTACGGCTGCGGCCTCGGAAATTCAATTTGGCACAATACCCTTGCCAGTACCTAGGGCTGCGGCCTCGGTACCTTTGCCAACGTTTCCACCTCAATTTCCAGTGAATCATGCAATTCGACCGGATAAATTTGCTGGCACTGATTTTAAGACGTGGCAGAATAAGATGATTTTTTATCTTACTACTTTGGGCCTTGCTCGTTTCCTCACTGAGGATGCCCCTGTCGTGGCCGAAAACGACACTGATATGCATAGGCGTGCGGCTTGGGATGCATGGAAAAGTGCTGATTTTTTGTGTCGCAACTATGTCTTGGATGGACTACAGAATTCTCTGTATCACGTGTATGTGGTAAAGAAGTCTGCCAAGGAGCTTTGGGAGTCCTTAGAAAAGAAGTACAAGTCCGAGGATGCTGGGTCTAAGAAATTCTTGGCCAGTCGGTGCATGGACTTCGAAATGGTTGATTCACGTTCAGTGGTGAGCCAAGTGCAGGAGTATCAAGTGCTTTTGCAAGAAATGCAAGCTGAGGGTCTGACTATGTCAGAATCTCTACAGGTGGCTACTGCTATTCACAAGCTACCTTCTCAGTGGAAGGCTTTCAAAAGCTATTTGCAGCATAAGAGGAAAGAGATGTCTTTCGAAGATTTAATTATCAAGCTGCGCATTGAGGAGGATAACAAAAAGGCTGAACGTAAGTCAGGGAATTCTTACTCTGAGAAGGCTAATGTATTGGAACACGGTCAAAGTTCTGGTACTAATAAAGGTCAATCCTTTAAAGCCAAACAGGGTAATGGAAATTGGAAAAAGCAGACCACGAAAGGGTCTCAGTTGAAACCTACCGGTGGGGTAGGTAAGAAGCCTAAGTTCCAGTTCAATGGAAAGTGCTTCAATTGTGACAAAGTTGGGCATCGATCAGCAGATTGCCGTCAGCCTCGGAGGGATAACAAGCAGCGCCCTCAGGCTAATATGGTTGGAAATGAGAGAGATCATCTCTCAGATGACATGTCTGACCTAAATCTCACGGCTGTGATTAGTGAGGTTAACCTGGTAGGGTCTAACCCCAAAGAGTGGTGGCTAGATACTGGGGCCACTTGCCATGTTTGCTCCAATAGGAGCATGTTCACTACGTTTGTACCAGTTACAAATGGTGAAAAGTTGTTTATGGGAAACTCTGCAACCTCTGAAGTGCTTGGTAAAGGCAAGGTGATCCTGAAGATGACCTCTGGCAGAGAGCTTACTTTGACTAATGTGTTGTACGTGCCGGAGATTCGCAAGAATCTGGTCTCTGGGTCTCTTCTGAGCAAGAATGGTTTCCGCATGGTCTTTGAGGCGGATAAGCTGGTGATTACCAAAATAGGAGTTTATGTTGGGAAAGGCTATATGACTGATGGCCTATTTAAATTGAATGTAATTGCTGTAACCCCAACTATTATGAATAATGAGAAAACTCCTTCTGTTTACTTGCTTGAGTCTCCTAATTTGTGGCATGGTAGATTAGGTCACGTAAACTACAATGCATTACGTAGACTAAGCAAACTAAACTACTTGCCTAGGTTTCAAATTGATTCAAATCATAAATGTGAAACCTGCGTTGAGGCTAAGCTTACTAGGTCTTCGTTTCATAGTATTGAAAGAAGTACCGAGCCATTGGGACTAGTCCACAGTGATGTGTGTGACTTGAAATTTGTCCAAACAAGAGGCGGCAATAAGTATTTTATTACTTTTGTCGACGATAGCACGAGATATTGTTATGTGTACTTGCTTAAAAGCAAAGACGAAGCTATCGATAAATTCATTCTTTATAAGAATGAAGTTGAAAATCAACTTAGCAAGAAAATAAAGGTGCTACGAACTGATCGTGGTGGTGAATATGAATCACCTTTTGGTGAATTTTGTGCTAAACATGGAATAATTCACCAAACTACTGCACCTTATTCACCTCAGCAGAACGGAATTGCTGAGCGTAAGAATCGAACGCTAAAAGAAATGATGAATGCTATGTTGATTAGTTCTGGATTACCACAGAACATGTGGGGAGAAGCTATTCTTTCTGCGAATTACATTTTGAATAAAGTGTTAAGAAAGAATATGGATAAGACTCCGTATGAACTTTGGACAAGTCGAACACCTTCATATAAATACTTACGAATGTGGGGGTGTCTTGCCAAAGTTGTGGTGCCTCCTCCTAAGAAGGTCAAGATTGGACCTAAGACAGTTGACTGTGTGTTCATTGGTTATGCACAAAATAGTAGTGCATACAGGTTCCTTGTGCATTATTCGAATGTACCTGATATTCATCCGAACACGATTATGGAGTCTAGGAATGCACAATTCTTTGAGAATATATTTCCTTGTAAAACACCTAAACAGTTAACTCCTGTTAAACGGACTATGGAATCTTCTGCTACTGGCAACAGTAAAGATCCAGTTGAAGAAGGTGAGGATGAGCCTAGACGGAGCAAAAGGACCAAAACTTCTAAGACGTTTGGCCCTGATTTTCTCACATATTTGATGGAGAATGATCCTCAAAGTTATAAAGAAGCTATATCTTCTCCCGATGGTCATCTGTGGAAAGAAGCCATCAAGAGTGAAATCGATTCAATCCTACAGAATCATACCTGGGAATTAGTAGATCTTCCGCCGGGTTGTAAGCCTTTGGGCTACAAGTGGATCTTCAAGAAGAAGATGAAAGCGGATGGATCTATTGATAAATATAAAGCTCGGCTAGTAATCAAAGGTTATAAGCAAAAAGAAGGCTTAGATTACTTTGATACTTATTCTCCTGTGTCGAGAATAACTTCTATCCGAATGATAATTGCTATTGCAGCCTTGCGAAATCTGGAAATACATCAGATGGATGTAAAAACAGCTTTCCTAAATGGAGATTTGAATGAAGAAATCTACATGGAGCAACCAGAGGGGTTTTTAGCTCCAGGTCAAGAAAGGAAAGTCTGTAAACTGGTTAAATCACTTTATGGTTTAAAGCAAGCACCAAAGCAATGGCATGAGAAATTTGATAATGCTATGCTTTCTAGTGGTTTTCGAATCAACGAGTGCGACAAGTGTGTATATGTCAAAGACACTAATGATGGATATGTCATATTGTGTCTGTACGTCGATGACATGCTCATTGTCGGCAGCTCTGATAAGATTATCAAAGCCACTAAGAATATGTTAAACTCAAAGTTTGACATGAAAGACATGGGTCTCGCGGATGTCATTTTAGGAGTAAAAATCACTCGAACACCAAATGGACTTGTGTTATCTCAATCTCATTACATCGATAAGATACTTGACAAGTTCAACAAGTCAGATACTACTGTGGCTAGGACTCCAGTGGATTTGAGTCTCCACTTATCCAAGAACACTGGTGATGGTGTGTCACAGTTAGAATATTCTCGGATAATTGGGAGTTTAATGTATTTAATGACTTGTACGAGACCGGATATAGCATACTCAGTTAGCAGATTGAGTCGCTACACGAGTAACCCAGGTACGATCCACTGGAGAGCCATTTTCAGGGTGTTACATTATTTGAGGTACACTCGTGATTTTGGACTGCATTATTCTAGATACCCTGCAGTAATCGAAGGGTATGCTGATGCAAATTGGATATCTGATATGTCAGATTCCAAATCTACTAGTGGATATGTCTTCACTCTTGGTGGTGCGGCTATCTCTTGGAAATCGTCCAAACAAACTTGCATCGCAAGATCTACAATGGAATCAGAATTCATTGCTTTGGATAAAGCAACTGAAGAAGCAGAGTGGCTTCGCCAGTTTGTTGAGGATATTCCAAGATGGTCAAAGCCTGTGCCTGCAATTTGTGTTTATTGCGATAATCAATCGGCAATTGGCAGGGCACAGAGCAATATGTATAATGGTAAGTCTCGACATATTCGAAGACGACATAATACCATTCGACAACTGCTCTCACAAGGTATTGTCACTCTGGACTACGTGAAGTCAAAGGATAATATTGCAGATCCGTTAACCAAAGGGTTAACTCGAGAGCTAGTGGAAAAAGCATCGAGGGGAATGGGCTTGCAGCCTATGACGTTGAAAGGTATCGTAGTGGAAACCCAACCTAGCTAAATGGAGATCCCAGGATCTAGGTTCAAAGGGACAACTAAACCATGTATATCTGTGTAAATCACTGAGAAGGTTCTCCTTCTACTCATTCCTATGGTGCTCACAGTGATTGGAAGATGCAGGTTAAGCTATGCTTTTAATGACCCTTAAGCGTTGTTGTGAAACGCTGAGTTAAGAGGTCACCTATGTGAGTGTGAAGTGGGGCCGCTTCTATAAGGATTGGGAAGGCTACATCCTTGAACAAACACTTGCAGAACCAGGCGACGTGTTCATGGCCAAAACGAACACAACATTGAGAACTACGCTGTGTTTAGAATGGTCCTGTGTGAGGTCTATTGTCTTGGTTTACACAAATGGTGAAACAGTTCAAGGCATCAGATCCACTGGTTTGCTAGTAATACTCGATGGATTTTCACAAGGGAAGGTTCAAAGCTAAATGCTACCTATCCTATGCAGGATTGATTCGTTCTACTCTATCTCTCACGTTTTCCAAATTTTCATTCATGTGGGGGATTGTTGGAAATATTGAATGAAAAATCGTTTCTTCTCCATCCCTCAATTGAGAAATATTGAATGAAAAACCGTTTCTCCTCCATCCCTCCATCCATTTGAAACTCCTCATTCATTTTCATTAATATTGTAACTCCTCATTTATATCACTACATTCATTACATTAAAGGGATGGCTCCTCATCTATGGCTATAAATAGAGGAGCACTAGTGAGGAAGAAAACACACCTACAACTACAAAGGAAAAAAAAAACAGCTTCCTTCTTTTCATTCCGGCAGCTTGAAGCTTTATCTCTTTTCTTGTTTTTTTTTTTTTGCTTAAATTCTTTGAGAGTGGAACACAGCGGGTTCGTAGGCGGTTAACGTAGTGCAACGTGAACCGACGACCGATTGTATCCTGGGAATCGAACACCGATCAAAACCTCGTGCACTCCGGTGAGGCGGCGAATTCGATTTAAGGAAACCGTGTGAACACGGGCCTTCGGTTTGATTGATATACTTTGATTCACCATCATTTTCTCCAACACTATTTTCATGCATTTTTCACACAGGTATTAAACGAGCTTATACAACCGGAGCACTGTCACGAAGAGCAGCTATGTCTTCGATTTTGCATTTGACTATAATTTGTGACCGAAAATAGTCGAAGTGACTTCTCTGAGGTAGAAAATTATTCGTCTCTGCATTTTTTCAGCCAATCTTTTTCTTCCCGGTAATACATGACAAATAGAGTACTTAGTCTTATTTCTGATTATTTATTTAAAATATACTCACTAAAAATAACATATATAGTGATACTTTTCATTACAAAATAGAATTTCAATCTTAGCCATGACAAAGAGTACTGTTCCATGTACAAATCAAGTTTCAGCTACTAATTAATTTCACAATGTACACGAGGTGATCATTACACATGTAGAAATAGTACGTTAGTGCCTTGCATGGACGGATTTAGGGGGGTTAATTAAATAAAAAAAAAAAAAAATCTTGTAAAATTTTTTGTGCAAAATTTAATTTTTTCTACGTATTAGTCCGGTCCTAATTTCGTCTGAAGTGCCTTGTTTGTTGTTGTAACCACCATAAGTAATAATATTATGGGTTGAGTTACAAGTACATCATATTAAGAAAATAAAAGGATAGATTCAATATAGAAACTATATTGAAGGAACTTGATGAATAAACTGAATGGAGAAGAATTATTTCATTTCATCAAAACTCAAGTATAAAGTGAATTACAATAGGCTATTTATAAAATCTAACAAACTATCTAACAGAAGAAGGAACTAGAAGAGACTCGAATCTGGAAGGTGAGCTATTGAACGTGTGAGCTGAGAGCATGCTAGAAACGTGATCTGCTGTGTTGAGCTAGAGAAGGGGTTGGCTGAATTTGCAACTTGCATATATTCCAACACTCCCCCCTCAAGATGGAACATCTTGAACTTGTAGAAGAGAACAGAGATGCAAAAACCGGAAGTTTGCCATTATAATTACATAAGTTCGAACTACATAAAAACATCATCAATTGTGGAAAAACACATTTATGAAGATGACTAAGGACATCCTCCGTTCTTGCTGCACATGCAGGAATCAAAACTGGAGGTTCAGAGATTATAAACTCAGGAGCAGCTGGAATGGACATCAATTGTTGAAACTGAGTAAAATTCAGATCCGAACAAAGTTCCCAATGGCAGACATACCAACGGATGATCTGACTTCAGATCTCCATTATCAATAGTTTTCGAGTAACATCTCATTCATGGATGCTATGAATCGGAGCTATGGGGCATGGGCAACCAGAATTCCAGTAGCAAGAGAAAAAGAGGAAAGCTATCAGATCTGTTCATTCCAGAGTTGATTATTAAAGAAGAAGAAAGTAACAGAGTTGTGGCAGTAGGAAAGCTAATTGCTCTGATACCATATTAATAAAATAAAAGGATAGATTTAATATAGAAACTATATTGAAGGAACTTGATGAATAAACTGAATGAAGAAGAATTATTTCATTTTATCAAAGCTCAAGTATAAAGTGAATTACAATAAGCTATTTATAGACTAAATCTAACAAACTATCTAATAGAAAAAGAAACTAGAAGATACTCGAATCTGGAAGGTGAGCTGCTAAACGTGTGAGCTGAGAGCATGCTGGAAACGTGATTTGTTGTGCTGAGCTGGAGAAGGGGTTGGCTGAATTTGCAACTTGCATATATTCCACCACACATTCTCCAATAAAATAATATTACACGTAAAATTAAAAAAAAAAAAAAATCTTCTTTTTTAATCACACATTCTCCAAAAAAATTATTATTCCCCTCATTATAATTTGAAAAAATAGAGTCCAAATAGGGACTATATAAATAATTATGTACAAAAAAGCATTTTTCTAATATTATACACAAAGAAGCTGTGACTTATATCTATTAAATGTACAGATAATAAATCCAATATGTTACCCAAAATCGAATGACAGATGCAATTTAAAGAATATGACAAGTAAAAGAAGGAAACCGACAAGATTCATTGACATAATTTTTCTTAAAATGTTAAATCTTCAATTTTCAAGCAAAACATTTGTTATGAAGAACATTGTCAATCGAGATCTATGAACAAAACAAACAATAACCCTTACGTCTCAATCTTAGAACAGTCAACAGTACATTAAGTCACTCAACCATTTCAATCCATCGAATTCATTTAAGTCAAGCAATTACACACAATGAGCATTGTAAATGAATAACATGAACCATAATCTGTTTCCCCGTCATCGAAAACCGAATCATGATATTTTTTTGTAACCTCTGCCTTGATTGCTCTTGACATACTTGTAAAGTTGTAAGACCAAGCTTAGACGAGCATCTTCGGTGTCGAAGGGTTCTGTTTCTCATACATCTTGTGATGAATTATATGTTAGACAAGTGTTTTTGTACCGGATACCATATTTGTAAGATTGATACTGTATATGCAAGGCTTACCGTATATGCGACAATTACCGTACATGTCTGAGTTACCGTATATGCAATGATTACCGTATTTGCAAGAATTTAACGTATATCCAATAATTTAAACACCGGATTTTCACATACCGTTTTTGCATATAATAGATTCAATTATATATAACAGATAAATGATAAACTTTTAACCTGAAGCCTGTATTACACACAGTTTCCTTAAAACAGATTCTCTCCCTCACCGTACGTTCTTGAGATATAATTTGAGCGTTTGCTTCCTAGGATACAACGGAAGAACAGTAGAATCTGAGCACTACAAATTTCACTCCGACGAACTGAGTTAGTACTCGAACAATATCACCACAAAGATTGAAATAAAAACTGAAAACAAAGACAAACTCGAATTGTATGGGTTGAACTGAAGACGAAGACAAACTCGAACTAAGTAATAATATTGTTCGGGCACCAACTTGAATCGAGTTAGTGCCCGAACAATATTTATGCAGATTTAAGATTAAACTCCTATTTGGTGTGGACCAAAACCAGAATTTTAGCAAATTTTGCTAAAAGTTGATAAAATGTAGAGCTGTCCGTGGGTCGGTTCGGTTCGGTTCCAAAATTTTCGGGTATTTAATAAATGGAACTGTCGGGTCCAAATATAATTATGGAACCTTTCGGGTTCGGTTCCATACCATAATTAAATTTTTTAACATTTACAGTAACACTACATAAATGTAACTAATGACATTTCATTCGTAACTTTTACAAATTAACGTAACCCAATTCAAAAATATATAAATAACTAGCTGTCGAATAACATTAATTCAATGCCTACAAATACCAAAAAGTAGATATTAATATTAAAATGTCGGTGATCCATATCAATAATTCATTTGAGTTAATGGACTTTAAAATTAAAATTATGAAATGATCTGATTTATTTAATTAATTGTTAATTTATTTAGAAAAAATAAAATAATTTAATTAATTCAATAAAAAAATTATTTAGTTTCGGTTCTTATTCGATTCTTCGGTTCTTGGTCTAGACCTGAGACCCAACACAAACCCATCGGTTCTCGATTCGAATACCCGTTCAGGTATTTAACTTATGAAGAACCGCTTGGTTCGGTTCGGTTCGAGACTTTTGGACACCCCTAAAATGTGTGGTTGAAAAGTTGTGAGTACCATAAAATATTTGGTTAAAATTAATTGTTGAGTTTGACTTAAATTTTAATCTACACAAAACAGGTGCTAAATATGAGAATAAAAAAAACGCCATTCGCATATGAGAAAGATTAATAAAAAAAATTATTAACTAAAAGATTCTTATTTCTAATAAGAAAAGAAAGAAGCTCAGACAAAATTCTATACAAATTAAATGTCTAAAAGATTCTTATTTGCAATAAGAGTACGTTTGATTGCAAATGTGGAAAATGAGTGGAAATAAAATGAATTTTTGGGAATTAAATTGCATAGAAATTGTTTTATTGGTAATTGTAATTAATTGTGTTTGATTGGTATAATTTTCCACATGGAAAATATTGAAAGTTTGGTGTCCATTTCACTTTGTTTTTCATGAAAATTGTCCATTAATGTGATAATTTCTTTTACCATTGGGTCTAGAATTTGTTTTACTTGCCAAAAAAAAATTATCATACCGAATACTATTCGTTTGACTTTGTTTTGTATAGCAATTGTCAATAAAAGTGATAAATTTCTTTATCATTTGGTTTATAATTTTTTCCAATTGCAAAAATAAAAATAAAAATGAAAACCCACCTAAAATGTGGGAAAACAATTTCAACCAAAACAAGGAAAATGTGCACGTGTGAGAGAAAGTGAGAAACAATTTTCTCGGTAAAAAGTAGGAAAATGGAAAATCAATAGTATCAAATAGGGCCTAAGAAAAGAAAGACCCAAAAAAATATTCAATACAAATTAAATGTCTAATTTTTAAATCACGATGAAATTATGAAAAACTCATTATTAAATAACAGGTGTTTGGTTATAAATCAAATAATCATCATTTCAAAAAAATAAACAAAAAAAAAAAATTAAAAATAAACAAAAGTTCAAGTTCAAGTTCAATTGTGAACAAATGATGAGATAGCATGTATTTTGACCCTTGTTTTGAATAAATGAAATACAAATCAAGGGCCAAAATACATGCCACCTCATAATCTATCAAACTAATTATAGCCCTTGTTCATCTATCATTTTTTCAACATCCGCTTGCTACAGTAAACAATATCCACTACAAATTCACCCAATAAAATATTCAACACACAAACCAATAAAATTACTTTAAATTTCAACCACACATTCTCCAAAAAATACTATTCATTACATCATTCTTGGTTCAATAATGGTAGACAAACAAGGGCATACATGCATCATAACTCAACGAATAAATAATTGCTGGACATGGAATCCTGATACTGTTCCAATGCTGAAATAGGACTAAAAGGGATGCTTGGCAGAGAGATCCAAGCTTTTGCTAGAGAAAATATGGGAAGATCATGTTCCGTGGTATGCCTCTGCTGAAAATTTTCTCTTTCGGCATTTCCTGTTCAAGCATGCTATATGTACATTAACTTTTACATTATGTTTGACATCCTTTGACGTTTAATCCATTTTAGCTATTGATTTTTACAATACTTTTTCACACCACTGGCTAGATTTTTGAATCACAAGGGGGTGTCAACAATTAGCTTAATTCTTTCCTGTTTCTCTTGGAAATCCATTGAAGTAATTGCCTTCCGTTGGTTCTGTAGGCTTCCAGCTTTGCCAAGTTTTCGGAAATGCGATTCTCACTACTTGGCTGCCTTTATTCTTGCTGTCATCTAATGCTGTAGTTGTAAAGGAGGCTGCTGTATATCTTATTTAACATACAAAGACCGTCTTCAGATCAAAACCAGGCTGCCAGCTGCTGTTAAAAAAAAATGCTGCAGATTTCTTTATTTTGTGGACTTTCTGTGGAGAATATTTGAATTATTCAAACAAATTATGAACATCATCTGTCGTCCATATCTGTTCCGAAAATTTCAAGACAGCAAATTGTTTGTATAAGTGACTCTAGACAATGGCATTGTTCAGTTTAAATGTTCATATAAGTGACTCTCGACAATGGCATTGTTCAATATGCATTTATCCCACCACAGAGCATTTTACTAGATAGTTTCAAGATTTTCACATATTTCACATATATACGACTTTTAACAGTCCGACAGACGGTTTCCATGTATTATAAACTCACAAAAACTAAAGTGGTGGAGATTTGCTCTATTTCGAATGGATTAGGGCAGCAAAGTGATTTTTCCTGTTTGAAATTATACACAGAAGGTCTTATACCTTGATTGTGGGAGTATAATTATAATTTGAAGGGGGTAAAATGTAATTCAACAACCAAGAAATGGTTCAGCATGGATCTATTGTTGAGTAGGAACACAGAACTCTAAAATAGAGAAAACAAAAGAAAAAAAAATGTAAAAAGAAAATATCAAAGAAATAAAGATAAAGGAATGGTGAAGCAGTGAAATTTCTCCCCAGATTTGAACTTTTGAAGCTTTCTACTTTTGTGTATCTATACAAATGAAAAGTCACTGGTACATATTGAACTTAGAGCACATGAGACTATTTGATTTCAATGTCATCCCACTGCTACTTGATGAAACATTAACTACTTGTTTGGTATGGATTACTAACCGGCACTACAACACTATTTAGCTCCAAACCAAGTTACCTTAAAAGGAAGTTAGTTGATTTCAAAGTTGTTGGGCGTTCTTTGAAGACTAACTAGTGAATAGTATGCCCCGGTTGGTCCTTTAGCCAACAATGAAGAGTGAGTCCCCTTTTCGACTACCTTTCCTTTGCCCAAAACAGCAATCATGTCACAGTTCTGTATAGTACTTAGCCGATGTGCCACAACTACACTTGTCCTTCCAACCATCACACGGTCGAGGGCATCTTGCACAACTTTCTCCGACTGACTATCGAGGGCACTGGTTGCCTCATCTAATAACAAAATGGCTGGACTTTTTAGGATGGCACGAGCTATCGCGATTCTTTGCTTCTGGCCGCCAGATAGCTGCAGCCCTTTGTCACCACACCACGTGTCATATCCATCTTTCAGACCAGTAATGAAGTCATGAGCATTTGCTGTCTTTGCTGCCTCGACAACTTCTGATTCATCAATGTCTTCTGATGCGCCGTACATAATGTTTTGACGTATAGTACCAGCAAATAAAGTTGGCTCCTGGCTAACAAGTGCAATGAGCTTCCTGAGCGATCTTAAGTGATATGACCTGATATCTCGCCCATCGATCTTCACTACACCTTTAAGTGGATCGTAAAATCTTTCAATCAAGCCTATAATAGTTGATTTCCCAGAGCCACTTTGTCCTACCAGTGCAGTTGACTTTCCTGCCTCAATGTTAATTGAAAAGCCTACAAAGACCATCACATCAGGCCTGGCAGGGTAGGCAAAATCAACGCCACGCAGTTCAACATGACCAGTTAACTTATCTGGCTTGTACCCCTCTGGATCTTCAGGTTCAATTAATGAATATCTATCCAATACTGTAAATACTGATCCAACTGCAACAGAACCTTTGGCTAGATCATTTGTCATACTACCAGCATCAGCAATGACACGGCCCGTGCTCACCAAAATCATATAAGTCTGGAATAGTTCTTTGGCTCCTATGAAGCCTTCTGCAATGAGTTTGCCACCATACCAAAAATCTAAAGCCCAAGTGCAAGACATTAGGCTCTGAGAGGTACCAAGTCCAATTCCAGCAAACCACGACTGTCGAATGCTTTCTTTTTGTGGGCCTTCTTGGGCTTTCTCGAGCATTTGGAGAATTCGGGCTTGGGACGAGAAGGCTGTAACTGTTCTGAGATTAGATACAGCTTCGGCTGCAAGCTTGCTACTTTCATCTTGAGCTTTAATTGCCTTTTGAGACATGTTTTTCAGAAGGACACGCTTGCAATAGTAACAGATTACAATAAGTGGTTGCACGGCAATCATTACCAATGCGAGCTTCCAAGCAATAACCAGGCCCATTGTGCAAGCAACGGTCACTGCAGAGAAAGTTTGAACAAGCAGTGCCATCCGATCACCTACCAAAGACCTTACCTGTAAAATTTCGAGCCAACATTTAGTAACAATCATTAATGCAACGTACTTTTACTTTTCAAATGTACCCCTAAGATATATATCACTGATTGAGGGAAAGTTTAAAATTTCTTCATAAAAGATTAGAATCTTGAAAAAAATGGAGTTCTACTGGTTGTTTAAAAAAGAAAGTAAAATTTTTGTATTAGAAGTATGCTTATCTTAGCATGTTGTTCTCATCAACGCTTGACCTTGAGATGTGGATCATCAGAGGCACATCAGCATGACGTACTCCTACTATTCGAATCAGGGGTTGAAACCTCTCATCGCTCATTATAACTAAGACAATAAATAGAAATATTTTCATGATAAAATGTATAGTTGATGAACATACCACATTGGCATCTTTGGCAAGTCTAGAGCAAACGGCACCAGTGGCATTCTCATCCTGATCAAACCACCCGATTTCAAAAGTGAGCATTTTTGAAAGCATTCTCTCTCTGATTCTTTTTGTCAAGTGCTCCCCCATGGCTGCAAAATTATAATGCTGGCATATATTGATCAAGAGTGAGAAAATAGCTAGTCCAAGAAAACAGAAGGCATATATTGTTGTTCTCTCCTGAATCGCACTATGATTCGGTAGAAAATACACTGAGATCATTGACCCCAATGCAAATGCATACACTGGCTGAACTGCACCAAATAATACTGCACTTGTACACCCTAATATTGCTTGCCTCCATTCTGGCCGATTCATAGCTAGTAGTCTTCTAAATGAAGGTACTGCAACAACTTGATCACTAGAAACTGGTGCAGTTTCCAATCCTCGACTCGGTGCAACTGTATTAGCTGAACTGGACCGACTCACAATTGATAGTCTTCGACTACTAGTGTTGTGAATATCAGCGTTTGGAATGGATGTCGAAGCAATAATATAATTGGCACTTGTATATTCTGTGCTTTTCTCAGTCTGTTGAAGGCGGACAAGAGACGTGTATAAGCCATGTTCATCTTCAATAAGCTCATCATGTGAGCCCATTTCCATGACCTGACCGTTATGCACTACTGCAATGAGGTCAGCATTTCTGATAGTTGAGAGGCGGTGGGCTATGATAATGGTTGTCCGACCCATGGCTGCCATATCCAATGCTTCCTGGACCACTCGTTCTGATTCCGAGTCCAATGCGCTGGTGGCCTCATCTAGCAGCAGAATTTTTGGTGCCTTAATTACAGCTCTGGCTATTGCTATCCTCTGCTTTTGCCCCCCAGACATCTGTACTCCTCTCTCACCTACCTGCATTAGCAAACATGTTTTGTTTCCTATTGCTGTGAGAAATATTTAGTGCATGTGTGGTACGCAATACAAGAGATGACTCAACAACACAATATATAAGATTTTAATTTATTATTTCTTCTTTATTATTGTCTAGTGTTGTAAAGTACAACTCACCTAAAATATAGCATGTTTGATTCACAGGAATAGACATGTTATGAACTGTGGTTAAAGAAGAAACATACATGAAATGTGTATCTATTGCCATACTCACATCTAATCGTATCCAATGAGCATATTAAACAAGCCCTTAACGAAAAAGAGAAATACTGCATGATCTTCTGACAAATTTTACACCATGTTTTATGGACTCTCAAAATAAAGCCAAACAAAAACTCGTTTTTTCCAAAATTCATTTTCAACCACACATTCTCCCATAAAATAATTTTACAAGTAAATCCAAAACTTTTTCTTATTTTTTTAACCACACATCCTATAAAAAAATCACTATTCCAAAATATATTATCCCCCAAAATGTGGCTCAAACAGAGTATAAATTTGATTCATCTTCTGAGTTTTTAACATTTGCTTGCCTAGCATGAGCAAACTTGATTCTTTAACTGGTAGGAGCAATTATGTTAAGCCAAAATCAAAATTATTCAGCTAGACATAGTAAATTATTAATGCAGAGAATAAATAAGTGTGGTATAGAGGAACCTTAACTCCACATCACTCACTTACGTGGTCCAATCGAGACCATCAAAAAGAGGAACCTGAAGTGATGCATCACCCCCACCAAGGTGGTATGAAGAAGTCAAACCTCCGTGGCCAAGGGGTGGTGCCACAATATGCTACAGCTTATTATCGAAGCGATGGGCCTTTGAATCCACAAAGGCATCTTTTACTTTCGCCTCTTCCAAAAGATCTTTCGCACAAGATTCTCTTCTAGGGGATATTTTGCTCAATTGATGTGACCCCTCTACAGTGGACGCATCTTAGTCAACTTATCAGTTTACTTTTCAAATATCAGACCTAAGCTATAAAGTGACTACTTTTCAAAATCATTAAATGCCCTCTGAACCTAGGATTGTAGAAGAGACCTCTAGGGGGTGATGCTTCGACTGTTAAGATGAGATAACGTATTTTCATTGAACGTTAACCACTTCACCTCTTTTTTATAAAACATCACACTTAGTGTCATTTACAAATAATGCTACTTTACGTTCTCAACTTGTTACTTAACTCTCATATTGTTTCCTCTAAACAACTTGGTGCCCATGCACATACTTGTGGCTTAAGTCTTCCGTTCATCCCACACTCAAATGTATAAATTGATTGACTTGACCATAAGAGTGCTCACAACCGCCTCTCCCACCATACAAGAATACCAAGTGATTCTAAAGGTCTATCCAAGTTTGCACGAGTCTTACACTTGAACATGAATGGAGCTGAAATCCATTGGGCACGTCATCAGCCGGAAACCGAGGTTAACAGTTGAGTTGATGATGTGAACTCCGCTCGTGGAAGGCTATGGTAGGATAAATTAATCTAAACTTGTGTGAACATGATTCTTGAAGAGATTTTAAAGTTGGTACTCCACGATATTTGCTATGTTGAATCTTGAAGAACAAACACTAGTTGTTCGTACTGGTAAGTCCACAATTACATATTAAATGCAATAGATTTAGTATATATGCATGCATATGAAAGAGAATGCTCGCTACTATCATAAATATGATATGAGTCCTAAACTTGTAACCCAAGCAACTCAATCAGCGATAAAGAGAGAAGACTTTGTTCAACAAAATATAAATGTCTAAAATTAATGTGTCCAAAGGTAACAGGAGTATATGAACCCTAAGTTCATAACACAAGCCATTCAACAAGCTATTAAAAGAGTAAAACTACTTCTCTGAGTAAACTCTCTCTTTAAGCATTCTTAAGGACACAACATATTTTCAGTATAAAAGTAACTTTTAAGCAAAGTCAACCTGATCTTATAAGTAAAAGTGCAAACCACACTAACCTGGGTATCATAACCTCGAGGCAACTGGGAAATAAAATTATGAGCATTTGAAGCTTTCGCAGCTTCAATAACCTCTTCCATGGATGCATCCTCTTTCCCAAAAAGTATATTCTCTTTTATAGAAGTAGCAAACAGTGCCGGCTCCTGACTCACCAAACCCATTTGTGATCTCAGCCACTTCAATTGCAATTTATCAATTTTGACACCATCAAACAAAATTTCACCCCCTAAAGGATCATAAAATCTCTGCAGAAGGGCAATTACGGTTGATTTTCCAGACCCACTTCCTCCAACCAATGCTACTGTTTTTCCTGCTGGGATTTTCAGACTGAAATCTTGCAAAATAGTGCTTTCGGACCTTGAGGGGTATGCGAATTCTACGTGTTTGAATTCTACTTCCCCGGAAACCTTGTGGAGGATTTGGCCTTCTAAATTCTCTGAATCGATTTTGGGTACTCTTTTTATGACTTCCATTATGCGTTCACCTGCCGCGCTTGCTTCCGAGAAGTGCTTTAGGTTTGATAAACTAGAACCCAATGCTCTGTTCAAACAGATCAAGAAAACTATTACCAGTAAATTCATCAACTAAATGTGCAAAAATATTGAGTTTCAAGAAAATGGATCTGCAAATTTGTAATGTCTCTGCTAGTCCCACGCCACAGAGTTCAAGATTGAGTCTACATTGATCGTGCTTCTTTCACTTGTCGATTTCAAAAGTGAGCTCTATCCAGAATATTGGTAACTTGGTTAAGCTTGCAAGCCAGTAGATTTTTTAGTTTAGCTTAAACTTATTTTGAAGTGACCTATTTGAAAAGTAGTTACTTATGACTGTGTTTATGAGACTATACTCTGTCGCGATTAGTTTATTTTAAGATTTTGTAAATGCAGTAAGGGTGGAGATGCTTACAATCCGCCGACGATGATGGACGCGCAGACTATAAAAATTGTTCCACCCTGAGCTCCATGATACATAACCATTCTGCTACCATAATAACACATGAATGACCAAATTGCAAAAACCACACCATTACTTCCAATAGCCAATCCTTTAGCCAAACCTTGTTTTAATCCCAAATCCACAGTCCCTTGAAGAGCAGCAGAGTATTCAGCAATTGTTTTGCTTTCTCCAACAAAAGAATAAACTGTCCGAACTGAAGAAATTGCTTGTTCAACTACTGTACTAGCTTTATTGTACTCGTCCCTGATCCTTCTTGCAATGCTCATAAGAGCCCTTCCGTACATTAAACCTGGAATGATGAGAAGTACGACGAAGGGGAATCCTACAATAGCTAGCCTCCAAAGCATTACGAGTCCCACTATGTAGGAACTAATGAAAGTTGACAAGTTCATCACAAAGACTGGAACCTGTTCGTTGAGTGAGTAGCTTGATAAGTGACGAAACAAAAAAAATCTTGACGATATTGTTTGATATTAGACAAGGACCAAGCTACACGTACCTAATAATTTACACAGTGAATTACTGAATCGAAAAGTGGCGACCCCTATTGAGGGGATGTCACTTGTCGATTCGATAAAAGATTAGGTATATTATTAGGTACACATAGAATTTCCCATTAGACATAATATTTACTAAGGTTTATAGATGCTTAACTTACTGTATTGGACAAGTGACATGTTAAATGCATAGTACTAAACAAGAATTTACTTAGTTTTCCTCTTTAATCTCATCGAATTTATTTTACCAAAATTGTTGATGGACAAGTAAGTTACCAACCTTTTCACTAAGGACATCTTGAATGACAAGACTATCACTAGAGATACTTGTAATAACATCTGCAGTGCTGGTAACATGCAAATCAAAGTAGCCCACGTCTTGCCTCATCACTGCTTTTAAATATCTTGTTCTTAATCTTGAAGCTTGCCTCTCTGCCGTTCTTGTCCAACAATATCCCTCTAAATTAATTAAAAATAAAAAATATTTTTTTGTTAATTGAAAAATCACTTCAATAAAGGTGTCCCGAAGAAATTTCAGGACTAAAATGGATAGGAAATTAAAATTTGCAGTTACAATGAAATTGATCTTGTGTCCTAGTGAACACGATAAAAAACTTCTCACTGCTATATGACAAGAGAACATCACTTATGGTCACATCAAGTAGTAAGGGATTTTTATCTGGGAGCAGGAGATGAGAGTGGTCAATTCCAATATTGATACCTACCAAGAAAACAAGCAACCCATTGTCCACAAGCCATGTAACACAAAAGCACTGCATTCTGCATGCAAAATGAAAGCCAAATCCATCACTACTAATATATTTAAGATACTGGCATGGCTAATTTGAGAACACCAACTTAAAATATATCTATCCAAAAATCTTGAAGCTCCGTCTTAAAACATCAAACTTGTCAAAAAAAAAAAAAAAAACGCAGCGCGAACCTCTATCTTTATTATTCGTATTTGAAGGACATGAGATTTTACCTAACAGTCAATCTAAAATGAACTGAGCAACCATGAATCAAACTCAAAATAGGTAGCTAGAAGTACATACACACAGAGGGATGGGGTGGGGACATACCTCGTTAACCCGTTGAGTGAAATCTTGAGTGAGTGATATGGTTGCACTGCCAAAAGTGTTCATGATTTTGCTAGTGACTAAAAACATAACTGGCATTGAAACTCCATCACCAATGGCTCCCAACAACCCTAAACTCATCAACACGGCATCGTAACTATCAGCATGCATGAATATGGACCGAAAAGAACCATTTTTCTTCTTATTATTCTCCGTAATCTTACTTTCATTACCCATATCTTTTCACTTTATAACTAGAAACAAAACAACAGAGAGAAGAGAGAGAGATTCAGAGTCTCTACTGATATAGCCTGCGGAGAGAGCACATATATATAGTCTCTACCGTTGTTCTTTCCTGGTTTTTGTGTTTGAATCTGCGAATGTTTTGTCATTTAGCTTGTTTGAGAAGGACGAATTTTGAGAAGGTATCAAATGTATATAATTATTTATTAAACAGCTCTAAAGCATTTTTAAATAAGATTCTTCGAACAAATAATTATTTTCTTTTTTTATAACTATTTGACCCTATTTTGGCCAGATAATAATCATCTAAGGATTTAAACATTTAAAACTCTATTACGAGTTAAATTAATTAATTTATAATTGTTCATTTACACTGCACAAATACATGCATGTGGAATTTTATCAACCAGATTTGAACTTAGAACTTTTGTCCAGTCTAATATCAAGTTGAACCACTCTATCTAAAAATATCTAATGAATATGAAACATATTTTTTTAACTACAAGGAAGTATATTCTTACGTATAGACAGGAACGGTTCCAGAACCAGATTACAGGCTGGACTAATACGTAAAAAAAAAAAAGTTATACAAGAAAAAAAAATTTATATAAAAAATTAAAAAAAAAAAGGGGAAGAATTCAAAATTCAGGTGTTAACTTTGACACAATTCATTTTTCAGATGTCAAGTTTCAAAATGCAAAATTCAGGTATTTATTTATTAATTAAAAATATTTTTATTAATTAATTATTAAATAATATAATTAACTCACCCCACCTCCACCACCCCCTACCGTTCCGGTGACTATTCCGGCCACCGTTCCAACCACCACTCTTCTCCGACGATCGTTCCGACGACTATTCCGACGACCGTTCCGGCGACTGCTCCGATTCCGACAATTATTCCGGCGATCACAGTTCAAAAAATTTATTGATCACATGTCACATATTTCAAAATTAGTTGGTCACATATCAAAATTTATTGGTCACATGTCACATATTTCAAAATTAGTTGGTCACATATCAAAATTTATAGGTTACACAGTCACAGATTTCCAAATTAATTGGTCACAGATTTTTTCACGATCATATAATTTTTAGGTCTCAGATAACAAAATGATTGATCACATATTATAGAATTTGAAGGTCACAGATTATATTTTTAGTCACAGAAAACCAAATCACCATATCCTCCACCTGCAACACTGTCGACTACCACCATCATTGTCAACCCACCACACACCACATCAAGTAAATACCACTGCACACCGATAGTGCCACCACCACCGCACCCCACAGCACGCACACTCACCACGACATTGCTCTGAAAAAAATTCCCAACTCCTAGATCCAATCTACGAACAATAACCTCCACCACCAACCACTCACATATTAACTATTTAATAGTTCGCCACCACCTCGTCATCGCCGCCACCCCCATTAACAACTGTACCCAACACCCACAGACCATCCACCAACCAACACCAGATCCACCTAACACCACAGACCATCCACAACCACACACACCAACACACCACAGTCACCAACACACCACAGCCACCAACACACCACTGATATAACAGCCACCAACACAGACACATCCGACCAACACACCACACCACGCCACATCCGACCAACACACCAGCCACCGCCAACAAACGACTTGTGCGCAAAATTACATTTTCACTCATTTGAGGATCTAGCTTGCGAGCCGAGCCAACAAACGACTTGTGCGCAAAATTCACTGCTCGACTTATTGAAAAGAAATTCATCTGGGTTTGGTCAAGACTGAAATTGAACCTAACAGAAAAAGAGGAGAAATACTAACCAAGAAGAGATGATGGTGCAAAAGTGATAAAGAAAACCCAACCGAGGAGGAGAACCACTCGGCCCAAGACTCCAACCAGGTCCTGGTCCGGATCTATCAGGACCATTCCCGGCAGCAGCGCCGCGAGACGCTGCTACAACTGTTGCTGTGAATCGCAGTCGCGACTGCGATTCGCATCGCTGCTGCGATTCACAGCAGCGCCTCGATGCTGCTAGGGAGGGGAAGGGGGAGGGAGAAGGGAGTGGTGGCGACGGACGCGGAAGAGGGGAAAGAGAAATGGTGGGGGAGAGAGAGAGAGAGTGTGTGTGTGTTGAGATAGATTAGGGTTTGGATAGATTTAGGATTTGATATATAAAATAAAATACCTGATTTTTGAACAATTAAACTTTCACCTTGATTTTTGAATTGGTGTAAACTTTACCCCTGATTTTTGTAATTTTCCCAAAAAAAATTCTACTAAAAAAAATAAAATGGGCTGGGGGTTGGACCCGCCAGTTCCGTCGCTGCGTATAGATACACATAAGCTAGCTGGTTAGTTCCATATTAAAAGTTTGACTAAAAAGGAAATGCAAATAGAGGTATTTAATTCAGATTTTTTTTTTTCTTTTTGATTGAGAATAATATGACACTTTTTTTCTAGCAAATGGGAATTTAAAAAATATATATATAAAAAAAAAAAAGAGGAAAATTTAATTAACAATAGATATGTTAGATATTGCTAGCTAGTATGAGCGATCATTATTATATAATGAAGCATTCTTTGGTTGTTGCATTGCATCATTTAAATCCAACTTTGGGACATTTTGGACTTTTGATTTGTCAAAAGAGCTGGAAAAAAAGGTGCATATATAGGATGTTTGACCTTTCATAAAACCTTGAAAACACTACGGTTCCAGATGTAGTTAGAGATGTATATAGTGTCGAAAAAACCAGCTTTTAAGTACGGAAATGAGAAGCAAATATTGAATTTTTCCTTTTGTTATATTTGTCAATGCAGGATTAAGCTCTTGTTTCTTAAATTTTTTATTCATAAAAACACAATATTAAAACCATATTTGACGAGAATTAAAATCAGATTTTAATAGATTTGATAAAAATTGATGAACTCTGTGGTTAAAATTAATTATTAACTTTGACTTAAATTAAAATCAGAATTTTAATTTTCACCAAACAGGGACCAAGTATAATACAAAAATTTTAAAGACATTTGAGATATGTTATACTTTTACATAATCTATATAAGTTCAATAATAGGTTGGGTATTTAACATTAGTCTATATCATAATATTTGTGATGTTAAATCATAAGTTCAATTAAGCTCATATTTGGCCCTCATTAAATTTTAATTCATTTTTCTTTCTGCTCTTATCAACTACATATTTTCTCATTAAAATAATACTACACATAAACTCAAAATTGTTCTTAAGTTTTAATCACACAATCTTCAAAAAATATTATTCCAAAATCAATTATTTTCAAATAATGGAGCTCCAACAAGGAATAAATAAGAAGGATTTAATACCATTTAATAGGATTTATCATATGCGTTACCTAGCTAAATTAGTGTTAGATAACGTTATTGTTAGTTGGGCTACCTCTCTATTCTGTATTTGGATCTCTGTTCGTTTGTAGGCTTTGTTGTGTTTGGGTCACCAGTTCTCTTTGACTAAAATGTGTAATCTTGGCCCTTCATCTGGCTTGCCTCTGGACCGTTGGATTGAAAAGTTTCTAGACTTGATTTTATACCCATTCTCTAGATTATTCGATGGGTGGAAAAACTGTTCCTATTATAGGGTTTCTCTCTTTCTCTTCCTTCGTGCGATTCTCTCTATTATTCGTGAGATTTCTCAAGTATAGATCTATGTAAATGTCTTAGTGATATTCATGGTATATTTTGTATACACTAGAGTCTGTATAGAGAGATTTGTATAAGAGAGGCGAGAGGAAACTTTAGTGAAGCGATTTCTTCATACATTTGTAATATGTTAGATTCGAGCATAATCTATTGGATAGATATTCGACGGGTGAGTAGGTTTTCTAAGCTGAACATCCGGGCTCCAAAGGGACGAAAACTCTTGGTGTTCTTACTTTTTGCAATTTCGTTTTTGCTGTTCTTGCATTTTTTTTATTGTGAAATATTGGGTCCTGAGACCAACAGTTAAACTAAACAATGGAAAACAAGACTTTTTTTTTATAAGTTTGGGACTCACATGCAGACGTATAAGTTGTGATTCTTTTCATAAAAATATGTTTGACTCTTTTTTCCATTTTGTCTTTAAACTAGGCTGTTTGATTCTTTTAAACTAGGCTGTTTGATTCTTTTGGATTTTTATACCTTGAAAATTGAAAAGATTTGAATGAAATAAATAAATAAATAAAATATTTGGACGAAAATTTTGAATAAAAGGAGAAGGATGTGATTGAAAATTATTGTTTAAACGGGTTGTGCCTTTAATCTAAAGGACCAGAGCCAATGAATATTGTATCTTTTATTTTAAAAGACTTTCGGTTCTAAATGTTAGGTCCCTTCTTTTATTTCAACGTTACTTTTTCTTTTTCTGTTTTTCTTCATGAAACAATCTCACCACTTGGATCATGTTTGGGATGTTTTATAATTTAACTTTTAGAGAATACTTCATCTTTAATTTACTTAATGTTATATTTCCCAGCACCCTAAATCGAAGATTTCACACACAATAATTGTCTAGATCGGGGTTTCAACTATCTCATAAGAAAATTAATTTGTGTCTAGTGAGAAAAGGCTTAACCTTTAATGGTATTTGACCTTCATAATTTGGCCGGCCCCATCCACAATCCATGGATTTAAGAGCAACATTGTTGATTTCTGACGATTCATCTCTCAAACATGACATTTTTATGACATGAACAGTCTCTTGACCTTAGCTCTAAAACCACTTTTTAAGATCGAGTTTCAAACGTTTCATTTTAAACTAATTTATGTCCAATGAGGACACGCTAAAGCTGCTTATATTGCAACCAAATTCATTTGATTTATCGTACCCATGGGCATAAGAGTGAAATTGTTGCTCCCCAATAGCAATGTTGAACAGACCCGTTGTTGGAAAAATGCTTTTTGAACAAAGGAGAAGTTGGAAAATTTAAAACTTGAACCGAGTATGAACAACACCAAAATGAGGCCTGAAACACATATACAATGAGCTTTCTTAAAACGATATTTGCCCCCATTCATATTACTATTAGGATTTTCGGTAAATAATTTAGAGAATATGACAAAATTTTAAGAGTTGCACAAAGCAATAAAGTGAAAAACTTTTTAAAGGAACAAGAACAATAAAAATATTTCTGAAATTTATCTTGGAGGAAGAAGAATGAAAATCTGATTTTTTGTGCACTCAAAGTATGATATGATGTTGATTTCATATATTAGTAATAGAAAACTATCACATACTTACAGTTTTTCATTCATACCCCACGAATCAGTGTCAATTTTTCATGAAAAGATATGAATTTTCATGAAAAGCCACAAAAAATTTAAAATAGAAAAGCCCTCACTCGGATTGCTTTTAAGATTTTCGACACAGTTTGTTGGGTTTTTTTGATACCCAATAAATTCGAATGATGATTTAAAACAGTTGACGGAATTTTATCGACACCATAAACTTGACTCAACCCGAATACTACCGACACTTTTGGATGGCCCAAGTTGGAGATCGATTGGTGGTTTGATTAGTATTGGGCTTCTTGGTTTATTGGTTAGGCCCAACCCTCTTTGGCCCAATTGTGTGACCTAATCCATTGGTATATATATTCAATATTCTTGTAGAATATTCGTGTGGTGCAAAATAGAGAGGAGAAAAGAGAGGGAGCCGTTCTTGTGACTTGGTGTCCATTGCTTCTTCTTGTCTTTCCTTCATTTCTTAGTGGCCCTTTTTCATCCACCCAATACTCATTCTTTGTAGGTTAGTTGGAAGAGAAACTTGTGGCAACCACGTGGAGGTAGTGTTTGGGAAAGGTTTGAAGCCGTGTGGTGTCGGTTTGTTTTTCTGAGCCCAGAATATTGGATCAATTGGAGGCCAATAATCTCACACGATTTACAGGATATGAAAAGATTTTAAGAGTTTTCACATAACAATAAAGTGAAAATCTCTTTAAAGAAATAAGAACACTAAAAATTGTTTTGAAATTCATATTCGAGGAAGGATAATGAACATCTGGTCTTTTGTGCACTCAAAGCATGGAAATTTATAGTTTTTCTTGCTAATCTTTCATGAAAAAATATGAATTTCCATGAAAAGCCACAAAGAAATCAAAATAAGAAATCAACCTAGCGACTAATTTATTTTACCATGCATGCGCACGCATGGCTCAAGCAATTTGGCTTTTGCTTTTGCAAAAGCAAGCCATGCAGTGGCGAGTCCAAGATCTCGAATGAGCTAGAGCGATCGTTGACCCTCAACGACCACAATAACAAAATTATTTATTAATATTTAATTAAATAATATTAAAAAAATTCAATCAATATATAAATACAATAAAACGTAAAAATCATACACATGAAAATATATTATCATACAATCCAAAATAATAAGAAAAAAAATACAATAACAAAAACGTGAGACAACCTCGTTCCGTGATAGTAGTTAAGAGGTTGTGCGAGCCCATGCATGTCTTTGCCATTTCAACAAGAAATTACTAAGGAATAATAACTACTGCAAACTTCTATTTTTCGATGTATATGAACCACGTTAAATTCGTGTAACTATTTAAATATCTTTTAGACCGAAGTAAATTAAAAGAATTGGTCTTTTATTTTAAAAATTAATAGTTTTTAACACTCCCAATTTTCTAGTAAGATTTGGCTCCTGATTTTTAGAAATTTTTTTAAAACTCATTTTCGTATAAACTTATTTTCAACAACACAAAAAAAGTTTAATAAAATTTCTTTATTCATTAAAGAAAAGAAATAATAAAAAGAGAAATGGCATCCAAACGCGGCGTAGCTCCTACTGGCCGAAACCACTTTCAAATATCTTTGAATTTGACTGGCATTTATACTTCTTTTGGCCTAAATTCAACATCATCTCTCTCTCTCTCTCGCACAAAACAAGTCCCATCTTTCCCTTTCTCTCGATCTTTCTTCTCCCTCGCATACATACATACATACATACGCTCTACCTATATCTACATATGGGTACTTGAACTTTTTTTCTTCTCACTTTATTTATTAATTGTTATCTGTATGATGAAGATTTCTTCAGTGGGAACTCCATTTGTTGTAAACTTTGTTTTTTTATTTTCTTCTTCAAATTCAAACTGAAAATCGATAAATAAGTGACTATCCCATTTACAGATCTTGTAAGAGAAATCTTCTTTTCGAATCATTTGTATGTTTATCTAGTGACATACCACTCACTCCGCCAATGCAACCATGTGCATGTCCATGCTTGCGTAGGGGCTTAAATTTAGGCCAAGGACAATTTCTCCTATTTTGATCTTTTATTGATTTTTTTCTTTTTCCAATATAATATATATGTCCAATTCTCTCTTCCAATATAATTGTTGAACAAATTTACTTGTAACAGGAAATGAAATGAAATCCAAAAATGTTCGCCTAAAGTCTTGGGGTTCGCCTAACCTGTGTAGACTGGGAACTTCAAGAAGTGGATTCTAGCTCATTTGCACTAAATACTTCAAGAAAATATACAAGAGTTCAAACTAACATACAACCAAGTCGCCTCAAGAACAAACCACAACTATTCTGTGATGTTCTACCATAGCATCCCTAACCGAACCACCAAAGGTCAAGTCCTTGTAGTAATCTCACACCCAGTGGCGAATCCAGCACTCGGCGAGCCTTGGCGGTCGCACATGCTGGATCACCGGAAATAGTTTTTATTTTTTTTTACAATAGATAAACTTTTCAGGTTATATAACCGGTAATTTATTTTATTTTCAAATATTTCTTGTGAGTCACACTAGTATCAAGTATTAACTCAATCACACATAACGAAGAAAATTGATAGAGGGAGTTCAAAAGTAGCACGTCACATTACCTGGAGAAAAATACCTTTTGTATCACCAAATCAATGACCCAGATTTTGTTCAAAGATCCAACAGCTAAGCTACAATCTTGCATATTTATTAGAAGTGCTATTAGCAAACATGAGCCTTTTTTTTTTTTTTCAAGGCTTGCGCTTTTCTTACAAACTCCAAATTGACTCGAAGGACAAATAGCGCAAAGGAACCGAGCATTCCGATAGTTGCAGCACTTCGTGTACCTGCAATAAGACGACAAAATTAGCCTCCATTGATGCCTCATAACCTTGAACAAGTTTTAAACTTATCAAGAGTTAAGGTTTTTCAAACCCATTGTTAAGAATTGAAATTTCATCTTAAAATGTCAATCTTATTAAGATGAGTAACGCAAACTCTTATAAATTGGTCTATATTTTCATCTTTTCGATGTGAGATTTTATCCCTTAATATGCTCTTACAAGATGGTGGCTCGTTTGAGCAGAACAATTTTGAAATCCGTTTGCTCGACTTTTTTGAGTCTTAATCAGATCGAATTACTCGTTGGAGTTTAACGGAGTCTGATACCATGTTAAAAATTGGAGTTCCATCTTAAAATGTCAACCTTATTAAGATGAGTAACTCAAATTCTTATAAATTGGTCTATATTTTCACATTTATTCGATATGAGATTTTATCCTTTAATACCCATACCAGTTGAATTGAACTCCGATGGTATCTTCCAAAGCTCAAATAAATTTTCAGCAATCATATCTCAAATTTCTCGAATATTATTATGTATAACTTTAAACTTAACAACCGTATAATATTCTTAGAGAATACTGAAACTTTTATAAATTGGTCTATATTTTCATCTTTTCAATGTGAGATTTTATCTCTTAATATGTTCTTGCAAGATGGTGGCTCGTTTGAGCAGAACAATCTTGAAATTCGTTTGCTCAACTTTTTTGAGTCTTAATCAAATCAAATTACTCGTTTGAGTTTAATGGAGTCTGATAACATGTTAAAAATTGGAGTTTCATCTTAAAATGTCAACCTTATTAAGAGGAGTAACTCAAATTCTTATAAATTGGTCTATATTTTCATCTTTATTCGATATGAGATTTTATTCCTTAATACCAGTCGAATTGAACTCGGATGGTATCTTCCAAAGCTCAAATAAATTTTCGGCAATCATATCTCAAATTTATCGAATATTATTATGTATAACTTTAAACTTAACAACCATATAATATTCTTAGAGAATATTGAAACTTATAAATAAAATAATGCTCTTCAAAGACAATAATAAAATATTCTACTTGATAATGTATAAAATTATGCTTTTCCATTATTAATAATATAATTTCTTTTTTCATAATATCGATAATTATAAACTCGCTATTTGAGAATTAGAATACAATATTATTTTTAAATATTAATATGCGTGAAATTGTAATTATACAGCAACAATATATAAATATTCTTATGGAATATTTATATTTAGCAATAATACAATAATCTCCTGAAATATTGATTTTAAATTGACACTCCTCTAAGCGTAGTAATATAACATTCTTTTGGAATATTGATGAGAAGTAATAAATTACATTCAAACAAATATACGCATATTATGAGGCGATGTAATCAAAACGATATAATGAAATCGAATAATGTGTACCGTTTTATCGTTATACAATTCAATAAGAGAATACTAACATTTTCTTCTAAAGAGGAGAGTTTTTTTTTTTTTTTTTTTTGTCGTTTCAATTTTTTAGAGCTTTCTGACTTGCTTTGAAATAAGAAATTAAAAAAAAAAAAAATTGCTCATTGGCCAAACCCTCGTGCAAATATCGTGTTATGAAATGAAAAATAACAGAACAAATAATAGAATTAAAAGAGTCAATAATCAAGTATATATTTTATTATAACAATGACTCATAAAGAAGGTTTTAATGGAAGTTACAATCTGAATACAATACATAAAATCTTGTATATGAAGTGTTCTCTAACACTATCTTGTCATTGACCACATACAATCATTTATTATGGCCTCTGAACTATCAACTATAAGAAATAAATGCTTATATTTCTTGAGAATAAAATTATTCAGCATGGATATAGTTGATTTAAGTATACAAAACTCTCAAACGGGGAGAGAGAGAGAGAGAGAGAGAGTTAGTATAAATCAAAATGATAAGATCAAGAAACTGTGTACTGAAATTTCTCCCCAATATTGAAGCTTTAGTGAGTACATACAAATGACAAGCAACTGGTACATCTTAAACGCAGAGCACGTAAGATCACATTTGAATGTCATCCCACCTCAACCTTATAGAACATTAGGAATGTGTTTGGTATTGAGTACTAGCCGGCACAGTAACACTTTCCAATATCGTCGAGTCCA
The DNA here is from genome assembly GCA_019097785.1 of Fraxinus excelsior. Lineage (NCBI taxonomy): Eukaryota > Viridiplantae > Streptophyta > Magnoliopsida > Lamiales > Oleaceae > Fraxinus > Fraxinus excelsior. Next base: position 16,937,670 of record CM032638.1, read on the forward strand.
CATTACCAAATGTACTGCCTAATTACCTTGAAGAAGTTAGTTGATTTCGGAGTTGTTGGGCGTTCTTTGAAGACTAACTAGTGAATAATATGCTCCAGTTGGCCCTTTAGCCAACAAGGAAGAGTGATTCCCCTTTTCAACTACCTTTCCTTTATCTAAAACAGCAATCACGTCGCAATTCTGTATGGTACTTAGCCTGTGTGCCACAACTACGCTAGTCCTTCCAACCATCACACGCACAAGTGCATCTTGCACCACTTTCTCCGACTGACTGTCGAGGGCACTGGTTGCCTCATCTAATAACAAAATGGCTGGATTTTTCAAGATGGCACGGGCTATCGCAATTCTTTGCTTCTGGCCGCCAGATAGCTGCAGCCCTCTGTCACCACACCACGTGTCATATCCATCCTTCAGGCCAGCAATGAAGTCATGAGCATTTGCTGCCTTAGCTGCCTCGATAACTTCTGATTCATCAATATCTTCGGACGCACCATAGGTAATATTTTGACGTATGGTACCGGCAAATAATGTTGGCTCTTGGCTAACAAGTGCAATGTGCTTCCTTAGTGATCTTAAGTGATATGACCTGATATCTCGCCCATCAATCTTCACGACACCTTTATGTGGATCGTAAAATCTTTCTATCAAGCCTATAATAGTTGATTTTCCTGACCCACTTTGTCCTACTAATGCAGTCGATTTTCCTGCCTCCATGTTAATCGAAAACCCTATGAAGACCATCACATCAGGCCGGGCAGGGTAGGCGAAATCAAGAGAATGCAGTTCGACACGGCCAGTTAACTTATCAGGTTTGTAGCCTTCCGGATCTTCAGGTTCAATTAATGAATATCGATCCAACACAGCAAATACTGATCCAACTGCATCCGAACCTTTAGCTAGATCGTTTGTCATAGTCCCAGCATCGGCAATGACTCGGCCAGTGCTCACCAAAATCATGAAAGTTTGGAATAATGCTTTTGCTCCAATGAAGCCTTCTGCAATAAGTTTGCCACCATACCAAAAATCTAAAGCCCAAGTGCAAGTCATTAGGCTCTGGGAGGTACCCAGTCCAATACCAGCAAACCATGACTGGCGAATACTTTCCTTTTGGGGGCCTTCCTGGGCTTTCTCGAGCATCTCGAGAATCCGGGCTTGGGACGAGAAGGCTGTCACAGTTCTGAGATTGGATACAGCTTCTGCTGCAAGTTTGCTACTTTCATCTTGGGCTTTAATGGCCTTTCTGGACATGTTTTTCAGGAGGGCACGCTTGCAATAGTAACAAATTATGATAAGCGGTTGCACGGCTATCATTACCAATGCGAGCTTCCATGCAATAACCAGACCCATGGTGCAAGCAATTGTCACAGCTGAGAAAGTTTGGATGAGTAGTGCCATCCGATCACCCACCAAAGACCTTACCTGTAGAATTTAAAGCCAACAATTAGTAACTATCATTCACATTCACTTTCGCATTTCAAATGTCCCCTAAGCTATATTCATCACTGATTGAGAAAAAAATTGAAACTTCTTCCAACAGAAGAATAGTATATTGAAAATAGCAGGATCTTTACTTGGTTGTCTTAAAAAAGAGGGAAAAATTATTCCATTAGAAGTATGCTTACTAACTTGAGATGTGGATCATCCCAGGCACATTAGCACAACTGCACAGTTAATACTGCTGTTCAAACAGTGGTTTTAAACCCAACCTCATTCATTATAACTACTTATAGTATAGAGTAATTATCAACCAATAGAAGAATATAACTAGGATGATAATAGACAACATTTTCATGATAGAAGGTATAGTTGGTCACATACCACGTTGGCATCTTTGGCCAGTCTTGAGCAAATAGCACCAGTTGCATTCTCATCCTTATCAAACCACCCGACTTCAAAAGTGAGCATTTTTGACAGCATTCTCTCTCTGATTCTCTTTGTCAAGTGCTCCCCCATGGCTGCAAAATTATAATGCTGGCATATATTGATCAAAAGTGAGAAAATAGCTAGCCCAACAAAACACAAGGCATATATTGTTGTTCTCTCCTTAATAACACTATGATCCGGTAGGAAATACACAGAGATCATCGATCCCATTGCAAATGCATACACTGGCTGAACTGCACCAAATAATATTGCACCTGTACACCCCAATATCGCTTGCCTCCATTCAGGCAAGTTCATTGCTAGTAGTCTTTTAAATGAAGGTACTGCAACGACTTGATCACTGGAAACTGTTGCCATTTCCAATCCTCGACTTGGTGCAGCCGAGTTAGATGAGCTGGACCGACTCATAATTGATAATCTTCGACTGCTAGTGTTGTGAATATCAGTGTTCGCAATGGATGCCGATGCAATAATACTATTAGCACTTGTATATTCACTTTTCTGAGTCTGTTGAAGGCGGACAAGAGATGTGTATAAGCCATGTTCATCTTCAATAAGCTCATCATGTGAGCCCATCTCCATGACCTGACCATTTTGCACCACCGCAATGAGGTCAGCATTTCGGATAGTTGAAAGGCGGTGGGCTATGATGATGGTTGTCCGACCCATGGCTGCCATATCCAGTGCTTCTTGGACCACTCGTTCTGATTCTGAGTCCAATGCACTGGTGGCCTCATCAAGCAGGAGAATTTTTGGTGCCTTAATTACAGCTCTAGCTATTGCTATTCTCTGCTTTTGCCCCCCAGACATCTGTACTCCTCTCTCACCCACCTGCACTAGCATACATGTTTTGAGTTACCAATAGCTGTGATGAAACATGTAGTGCATGTTTGGCACGTAAAACTATAGACAACTGGACAATACATTGCACAAGATTTTAATTTACTTTTCTTTAATATCATGTAGTGCTATACAAATACAACTTACTAATGAAGTCATTATAGCATGTTCGGTTCACAGGAATAGACGTTTTATGGACATGTTTAAAGAAGACAGCGACACGAGATATAGCAATTGTCTAGTTGTACTGAGTCAAGCATAACAAACACACCCTTGTTTCGAAAGAACGATACTCATGCCAGAACTTCTAAAAAATTTAATATGTTAAATGAACAGTCAAAATTAAATTTCATTAATCCTCTGATTTTTTTAAGTGTTTCCCTACCTAGCATGAGCAAACGTGAGTTGTTTAATGGGAATACGGATGATTATGTTAAGCCAAAATTAGAATTAGTCAGATCTAAATATAATTAATTATTAATGCAGAGAATAAAAAAGTTTGTTATAGACTTTGACAGGTTTCTAATATATATATATATATATATATTCTCAAATAATGAAATGAACACGGATTACGCATGTTGTGGAGGTAATGTAGGATGTTGTTTATGACAATGTTCTCTATAATTAAAAAATTAAGCAATTATATTTTAAGTTTGATTAGATGCTCGATGTTTCTGAAGGTAGCTGGGGAGGGTTTATCTAGTTCCTTTCTTACAGAAGTAATAGAAAACTTCATGTTTTATAAGAATATTAAAGGCAGCTTTCAACAATATTCTAATAACTATTATTATAGATCCACTTGTGAATAAAAAATCCACAAGAATAACAATATGACAACCTAAGTAGTTTGAGCTGTTTAAGATTCTTCGACAATTGAGGACAAATTAATCTAAACTTGTGAACAGTGACAGGATAAATTTATCTAAACTTGTAAACACAAGTTTGAAGATATTCAACCTACACTGAATCTTGAAGATCAATCATGAATCATTTCTATCAGTGAAGTTCATGCAAACGTATTCCTAGATTACTAAGATTTATGTAGACTTGCTAAACTGAATGCTCAACTACTAATATGATGAGTCCCGAGTTTGAAACATAAGAAATTCAATAAGCAATCACGAAAGGAAACTACTTCCTTCAATTAAATAAACTATTACCCTCAAGCATTCTTATGAATCTCTGAATTCTATTGTGCGCCCACATTAAACAAAATGCTCGACTACTAGTATAAACATGAGCACTAAACTTATAACACAAACAATTCAATAAGCAATCACGAAAACTACTTTGTTCAACATAATAATTTTTTTCGTTTTTAAGTGTTTTTATGAATGTCCAGACTACTATTGTATGCCTACATTAACAGAATGATAAGTATGAATAAAAAATGTATAAAACAAGCAATTCAATAAGCAAAAGAGAGGAACTGCTTTGTCCAACATAATAAACTTTTCTCTTAAGCATTCCTACGAACATCTAAATTCTTGTGATCTCACCTTCTCTTCCCAAAAATAAAAATATCGGTAGAGTTCCAATAAAAAGTAAGTTTTAGGTTACTCTTAAGCATGACCAAATGTAAAAGTGCAAGCCACACGAACCTGTGTGTCATAACCTTGAGGCAACTGGGAAATAAAATTATGAGCATTTGAAGCTTTTGCAGCTTCAATAACCTCTTCCATGGATGCATCCTCTTTCCCAAAAAGTATATTCTCTTTTATAGAAGTAGCAAACAGTGCCGGTTCCTGACTCACCAAACCCATTTGTGATCTCAGCCATTTCAATTGCAATTTATCAATTTCGACACCATCAAGCAAAATTTCACCCCCTAAAGGATCATAAAATCTCTGCAAAAGGGCAACTACAGTTGATTTTCCAGACCCACTTCCTCCAACCAATGCTACTGTTTTTCCTGCTGGAATTTTCAGATCGAAATCTTTCAAAATTGTGCTTTCGGGCCTTGAGGGGTATGCAAACTCAACGTGTTTGAATTCGACTTCCCCTGAAACTTTTTCTAGGATTTGGCCTTCTAAATTGTCTGAATCGATTTTGGGCACTCTTTTTATGACTTTCATTATGCGTTCACCAGCTGCACTTGCTTCGGAGAAGAACTTTAGGTTTGATAATCCAGCACCCAATGCTCTATTCAAAGAATTAAAGAAAATTGTTATCAGCAAATTAATCAACTGATGTGCAAAAATCAATATTTTCTGTTCTTTACATCATCATAAAATCACTATTTAGTGGGTTATAACAAGGACAAAGCAGCAAATAAATAGAGAAATTTTCGAGATACTTACAATCCGCCGATGGCGATGGCGGCGCCAACTGCAAAAATAGTGCCACCCTGAGCCCCATGGTACATGACCAATCTGCTCCCATAATAAGACATGAAGGACCAAATTGCAAATACCACACCATTACTTCCAATGGCTAATCCTTTAGCCAAACCCTGTTTTAATCCCAATTCAACAGTCCCTTGAAGAGCAGCCGAGTATTCAGTAATTATTTTGCTTTCTCCAACAAAAGAATAAACTGTCCGAACTGAAGAAATTGCTTGTTCCACTACCGTATCAGCTTTACTGTACTCGTCCCTGATCTTTCTTGCAATGCTCATAAGAGACCTTCCGTACATTAAACCTGGGATGATGAGAAGTACGATGAAGGGAAATCCTACTATGGCTAGCCTCCAAAGTAATATGAATCCCACTACGTAGGAACCAAAGAAAGTTGCTAAGTTCATCACAAAGACTGGAACCTGTTTGTTGAATCCGAAAAGACGTTAGAGTTCAATATATTAAAACTTAATCTCAATTATGAGATTATTAATAAGTAGAAAAAGATTATAATCAAGAATGTATACACATATTTTGTGGTAATTCATTTTCGATGTATGTTCACTTGTCTACAGGCTCATTCACTAGAAGAAATTATCGAATATATGACGGATTCATTCAATGTGTAAAGTTTTGTAAATATATAGTATTTACGGTGAATTCCTTTTGTTTGAAGAAAGTATAAGAATGTTCTTGAATTCATTCAACGGGCGAGAGGATAGGTGAATAGTACAATTAATCTATGCTCACTTTGTATTATATATACAACACAATCACAAAATAGTATTGAACGTGAAATTTCCTGTTCTTTGATCATATGCAATTCGTCATACGAGATATGTGACTAGCACTATGAGTGATAGAATTAAACATTGATTTACTTTTTGCCTTCTTTAATCTTGTCTTGTTTGCCATACTAAACTTGTCATGATAGTAAAAGAGTTACCAACCTTTTCACTGATGACATCTTGAATGACAAGGCTGTCGCTCGAGACACTCGTAATAACCTCAGCAGTGCTGGTAACATGCAAATCAAAATATCCCACCTCTTGTCTCATAACTGCTTTTAAATATCTTGTTCTTAATCTTGAAGCTTGCCTTTCTGCTGTTCTTGTCCAGCAATATCCCTCTAAATTAATTAAGAAGAAAATTCAGGGCTAGAAGTAGGGAATTAAAATTTGTAGTTTAATGCAAAGATACCTACCAAGAAAACAAGCAAGCCACTGTCCACATGCCATATAGCACAAAACCACTGCATTCTGCAACACAAATGCCAAATTAATCAAGTTAGTATTGTTTATGGTTTAAATTTCAGTAATCTATTAGTCATTTAACATGAGTTTATGTACTAATTTCACATGAAATTAATATGGTTTAATTGTTTATGTACTATTAATTTAAGTGCGACATGTCACGAAACCTAAAATGCATTTTTGCTTGAAAGGAAAAATCCAACTTTTCCTCGAATTCTGCACTCTTCACCTCACTCGCCAATGGGCCCAAAAATTAAATAAAAGAATATATATATATACCTAAAAGTGGTATCTTTTCTTTCTTCAAGAAACAAATTCATTGCAGACCATTAATGGCTGTAAGTGTAACAGTAAAATACTGCAGAAAATGAAAACATAGCGAAATTGTAGAACTAATTATCTCTGTTGTCTGCCATTATCGTGTTAGCCCCTTCTTATCTGGCTCACTCCACAATGAGCAAAAAAATAAAAAAAAATTGTAAAATGCATGCTTATATACATACACCGGGGGGGTTGGTGGAGGGAGACAAACCTTGTTGACGTTATCAGTGAAATTCTGTGTAATGGAATTGGTTGCACCGCCAAAACTGTTCATGAGTTTGCTGCTTATTAAAAGCATAGCTGGCATGGAAATTCCATCGCCAATGGCTCCCAAGATTCCAAAACTCATCAACACGGCGTCGTAACTATCTGCATGCATAAAAATTGATCGAAAAGAACCATTTTTCTTCTTATTATTATTCTCTATAATCTTACTTTTATTACCCATATCTTCTGATCACTGACTTTAACAACAAAACAGCACACACAGAGAGAGATTCAAAGTCTCTACTGTAGTTGTTCTTGTTTCTTCGCTACAATTTGTGGGTTTGCTCCTACAAATGTTTTTGTTGTCATTTAACAAGGATGAGAAGGACAATGTGTATATATAGGAAAGGATTTCTTGGGATCGAATAAGACTTTTAGGTGGGGTTTCGGGGTAAGGTGGGAGTGCGGGGTTTCTATACATATATTTGTATATAAAATTGAAGTCCAATGAGCATGCGGTGACAGAGAAGATCTGATCATGAAACGTTGACTTTTTAAATCTTTACAAATATCGTCATTAATGACGATGATGGATTAGTCATGTTCTTTTTTAAGCTAATTCATGAACTGCATTATTGGTGTTCAGTTACAAAACCATAACCCCACCCTCCACCACCACCACCACCACCAAAAAAAATAAAAAAATAAAAATAAAAGAAGAAGAAGTATATTTTGAGAGTTTATACCTCTAAATTTTTTATATAAAAACGTATGATCAGAAGTCTCTAGGTTCAAATTTTATTCTTATTTATGTACAAGACACGTTTTTTAAATCTTGATTTAATTTTAAAGTAATATAATTTTATTTAGAAAAAGCGAATCATATCATCGTTGCTTTATTTATTTATATTTATATATATTCAAACAATCAAAACCCTTATTTAAAATTTATAAAAAAAAATAAGTTTGTATTCCGTTTTAACATTTTAAACTTTTAAATTAGATAGTGTTAACACTATTAAGAGTAAAATTCACGAGTTGAAATACGAGAATTATGATCAATACAACGATTACTCCTACGTCAAGATTCACACGGGAGAATAAACTCACAATAAGAACAAATTCAAAGCATGGAGATATTCGAGTTGAAATTTAATAAATATAAATATAACGTGCGTCTGTTGAAAAATGAATTTGTCTCAAAGTTTTATTTAATTCATATTTTTGTTTGATTTTTCTGTTTGATAGCAATAAAATCTTGCTCGACAGTGAGGGGAAACACATCTTTGTCACACTTAGTCAAAAGTTCCAAGAAGGAAATCTATATTTTTTTGTTGCAAATGGGAACCATAAAAAAAATAAAAATAAAAAAATGCATAAACGGACGAAATAACAATTAATCAATTAATTTTATGTAGCATCTTTGTAATTTGTCAACAAAAAAAACACAGATTAAAAAAAAAAAAAAAAAAATTAGAGAGAGAGAAACAAAGTTTGAATTTTCCTCTCTTCACTTCATGATTTGGATTTTTGTGAAAACGAAATATTAAAAAACTATTCAATGATTTACAGACATGTTTGTTACGTCTTCATCTAAAATTGTAAATGTGAGAGAGAGAGAGAGAGAGAGAGATTAAACCCTGTTGGTTCATATTAAAATTTTCATTTTCATTCTTCTATTTTTCAAACGCACATTTTTCAATAAAATAATATTTTTCATCACATCAATAACTTTTCTTTCTTTTTCAACCACGCATTCTCCATCAATCTACTCTTCCAGAATACATTCTTCCAAAATAATGTGGGTCAAACACATCCTAAATTGATTTGGTCTCTTCTATGTGTTCAAGTGACAACTACCCAATATATTTTATAAGAATTTATTTGGAAGAGGGTTTTTATTATTGTTTTTAGAAAATATATCGCTAAAAAGTAGTTATAAGTCTCGTAGAATGTATGATTGAAATGATTTTATTTTATTTTTTTAAATCTCTTCAATACTCATAAAAATTAAATTTCTAGTCTAATGCCCTAAAGTTTATGTTGTTAGAGAAATGACTAATATTTATCGAAATATCCTTTGTCGAGATTGTACTTGAATTATATTTAGTCCCGCTTATCTTAGACAAGTAAAGATAGATTGTGTTGAACAAACTTAGCCTATATTTGAGCTACATATATTTTTCAAAACTCATTTTCAATCACACATTGTCCATAAAATGATATAGAATATGATCTAAACCAAACTTGGCAGGGTCGACCTACAAGTCTGTTTATGGCCTCCGCGACCAACCTTGCACGGATCATGTTTACAAACAATGTCAACTAATTTTATTTTTGGACCACCTAATCTATTTTTACACATTTAATTGTCGCGAAAACATAAAATATAAGGTTGTGTTATTTGTACAACCTTGCACATGTTTAGAAGTCAACTAATTTTTTTTTTCAGACTACCTAATCTATTTTTACACATTAATTGTCAAGAAAATATAAAATATATGGTTTTACTATTTGTACATCGGGATTGACAACTCGGTGTACAGCTCCCTTACAATAGGAGAGACCATGTCCAATAAAAAAAAATGGTAAGTCTCTCTATTGTAAGGAATGTATGTTGGAAATTGGTTTCGAAAATTGAAAATTTATTTAAGTGTCAAAACTAAAAATTTGGAAAAGTGATTTTAGTGTCAATTTTGGCCAAATATTTGAACTTGATCCGATGGTCGAATTACAAATGTAAATAGACCACTTGTTCTACTCGTCGAGTTGATCGTCGTGGTATATTGGAATCTCAAAACTAATTTCGGATGAATAAAAAATTGCGGTCCAAAGTTGGAAAGAAATTTTTAGAATCATGTTATGTATACAAATTAGGATGACAAATTTGATTTACAAATTATGTGTAGCAACATTTAGATCAATCATTTCAAAAATAATTTTTAAAATTAATGAAAATTAACGACCTAAATTTTGCCAAAACACTTATTTTGTAAACAAACAAAGGTTGTACTAGATTAATTGTTAATATATTTTTTTTAATGCTGAGATATTCTCTTACGTCACTCTCTACAGATGTCCTCTTGTACAGTTGTACATCATTATCAATTGAGATTTTTACTTATTTCTCACGTGAATCTTTGAATGAAAAAAAGCTGCTTTGGAAAAGTAGTAAACTTTAACTATTTTACGGAAAACTAGGCTGCTTATCAGATGGAGCGAATCATGGAATTGTAAACCTTAATTTTAGACTCACGTGAAATAAAAAAAAAAAAAAAGTCATTTTATATCTTTGGATTTTTTTAATTTTGACATAAAAAAAAATTTGCACAATGAATTATGTAGTATAATCTGGAGGGAGAAAATTAGATAAAAAAATTGATTATATTTTAAACTAATAAATAGTAGAATGAGATGCCCAATAATTCGCACGTCCATTCTTTCTGTTTCTGCTTTTTCATTTGAATCGTGCTATTTTGCTCGAAAAATGGTGCCCGGGTCAAACCCGGGCGCCCCTTTTCCGAGCAAAGGGGCTTTGCCCTTTTCATTTTCACTAGGTATTGTAATTGTTTTGAATTGACTAATCACTGTCTGATTTGATTTACAGGATATTGAATAAAAATTAGAAAGCAAAAGAAAAAGTGACCAATAAAGGAAGAACTCGAGAAGAGGAGAAATTTCTCGTGTAGGCTTTGATGTACCGATTATTTCAAAATGCATTATTTCCCAAAAAATGGGGCTCAAACAAACTAATAATTATAATAAATATGATAATGTGACTTGATGCAAGTAGTGGTCTGCATAATACTATCTGTTTCGGGTAGCGTTTTCTTTGGAGATAAATTTATAATTATTAAAAGTCGTGTTTTCAAGATGGCATCTCTAGTATAAGTATATGCTCCAATACCAATTACATAATTTCAAAAATAAATTATAACTATTAGCTACGAAGGATTATTTATTTAAATTTTTGTGATGTGGCTTTTGTGTCTGAAAATCAATTTACAGCCCTAACGTCTCTAGACAAGAATGCCATGACTTGGTTTGCACTTGTCTATGTTTTTTTTTTCTTTTTTTTAACATAATTAATCAAATATCGAATCAACTTCAACTAGTGCTTTCTTTGTAAAATCAAAAGCACTAATGCGTAAGTTGAAGATGGTGATCTTATTCTCCTACCCTCTTTAAGATATTTTAATGATGACGAATGTATACAATATTCCGCAATCATTTTACGCACTATAAACTAGTTCTCGATAAGGAGAGTTTTCGCGGGTGATTTGATATGCGAGACAATAAAAATCAATTGATATTCATAATTTCTTTCATGTCTAAAAGGTGTTAGGATTGTGGGTTTTTCAAATGGATACTTCAAATGATAGTATTTGGTATATAACTGGTGAATGTTTGAGAAATGACTCGTTGGTTGTTTTATGTGAATCGATCCGACCTGGTTTTGCAAATAGGTAGGTGGGGATCAGGTTATCTTTAAATTTAAACATTATATATATTCATTTTCTTAATTTTAGTGTACATATGAAAGTTTTTAGTTTGAAGAAAGTTTATTTCTTTTCCCTTCATCACAAATGGTTACAACTCAAGAATATATGCCAAAATTAAAAATTTTCTTTAATGAAAAAAAAAAAAGGAAAATCAATACCAAAAGTTGGTTTTAAAAAGGAAAATTAAAAAAAAAAAAATTATCCAAATTTCAAGCATTATTCAAATATAACAAATTAAGAAAATAACAAACAAAAAATATTTTACTTCATACATTGCAAATTAACCAAATCGATTAATTTACGAAAATATTTATTTTAAGAAAATAGAAAATTTTAAAAAATACGAATGCAAATGGGTAACATAAATTGCTTTTTGGCTTAGTGGGGGAGAATTTAAACTTTATAAGAGGTTTTTAAATTTTTTGAAAAGACACTCGCAAGTGTCTATAATAATTTTATACCTTAAGAGGCATATGTTAGATTCAATATTGTAATTGGCAATTCTATGAACCAAAAAAAAAAAAAAATTTAATTGAACATGTGTAAAAGTCAAAGAGTGAAATGCAATTTTGTATAGTTGAGTTAGGTAGCTTAGAGCTTGAGTTCGAGTTTGGAAACAAGGAAGAAGCGACGCCGAAATTTCACTAGCCTCACGTCTGGACATCGCTCAAGTGACAGAAACAGAACCATTGTCGTTCACTTATCCTTGGCTCGAGCGACAAGCCACCCTCGCTCAAGCGTCATTGTTACGCGGCTAACCCTAGTTCGCGATTTTGGAGAGTTTTAAATAGCTCATACTACTCATACACCTCTCACTATAAATACAAGTACCCTTACATGAAAATGTGTGGTTATCTCATTGTGCCTCATTGGTATAACATAATTATATCATCTTTTGAGAGATCCAAGATCGCAATTCATTGGTGGAATCATTCATTCATTCTTGAGATCAAGCAACCAAATTTTGAGAAAACATCAAGATTCATGAATCAAAAACACATGTCTTCCTTATCAATTTGAGGAAGGTACTCTCTCGGTCGGGAATTGGGAGAGAGGTGGACTGCAATCACAGGAAATGCACAAGGATTGGAGATTCTTGAAATTTCACTTGGAAGAAACAATTGTGGAAGATCGGGAAGCTGGTGGGTACAGCAGATCTTGGATATTATAGGAACTACAACAACGGAAACTAGTGGAATTTGCTAGGTTGGAAACGGACTGTAATCCATGTTGTATATAGTGGAGGTAACTGACTTGGTCATGGAGTTTTTCCCACATTGGGTTTTTCCATCAACAATTATTAGTGTTCTTTATTGCTTTCCATATTACAAACTGTGGTATTCAAACATAGAGAAATTAGACGTGCTTAATCTTTAGAAACTATTAAAAAGTGATTTGTTGCTTTAAATAGAATAATTCCGCACGTGGGATCAAAACTAAAAACAGATAATTAATAACCATTTGACAACTTTGTAGCCATTAATTTGGTAGTCAGTAATTTTCAATTGGTATCAGAGCTTAATTTCGTGTCCTGGCCTTAGATTCCAAAATGAGTAATTCATTATCTGTCCTACTATATTTTGATGGTAATAATTATACTTATGGGAATGTTAGAATGAGAGCTTTCCTAAATCTATGAATGAACGAATTTGGTTAAGTGTGGTTAATGGTTGCAATGCCCCTAGTTTTACGGTTAATAATGAATTTATCCCCACTCCCATTACTAATTGGACTAGAGCAAATTTAGATGAGTGTAATTTGAATAGCAAAACCTTACATACCTTATTTATAATGGTGTCCCCTGAAAAATTTAGTAGAGTATCCATGAGTGGGATTGCCAAAGAGGTTTGAAATATCCTACAAATCACACACGAGGGAACTCAAGCCGTTAAAAACTCTAAGTTACAATGTTGATCACTAGATTTGAAGAGATTAGGATGAAAGAGGATGAGACATTTGACGAATTTTATGTGAGCTTAAATGACATAGTTAATTCTAGTTTCAACCTAGGTGAGAAAATTTCATATGAGTCACAATCGGGATCTGTTTGAATCATATGAAACGACGACACAAGGTGTCATTGTCATGGGAAACAACGAATCTTGTCGAGTAGCTATTATTGGGATATAGACTCTATTAAGGTGGAAAAGTTGGTTGGATCTCTCCAAACTTATGAGCTAACATTAGCTAAACCCACAAACGATAAGTCATTGACCTTAAAACTATGAGGAATAGTCATAAAGAGTCATCGAATTCAGATTCTCCTAATGAAAAGGAGTTAGCATACTTTGATAAAAAAAACTCGAAAAATATTTATGAATAAACAAAAACCTCAAGAGAAGCATAGAAGTGGTTCAAGTGAGTTTAGGAGGAGTTCTAAATCTGTGAGATGTCATAATTGTTGAGGTTTTGATCATATTAGGAGTGAGCGCCCTAGCAATAGGAGAAATTCAAATAATGCTATAAATGCCACTCTCACTGATGATGAGTCTAACTCAAACAATCAGAGTGAGAAATCCATTCGTGGGGAAAGTGGCAAATATATTATCTTTACTGCTAGAATTAGGAATGAATCTGATAAATGGAGTGAGAAGGCTAAGAACATAAGTAATAGTGAGTATTCAAAAGAAAATTCTGATAGTGATGAGGATTCTGATGAAGAGTCGATGAGTGAGGAAGATATCCAAGAGACTTATGATAAGATGTACGAGGAGAGTCAGCGAGTTGACAACTGAGAAAGAGACCTTAGAAATCTAAGTTAAGAACATTTTGAGCCATCTAGAATATTCTAAGTCTCAATTGCTTGCCTTCTCTAGTGACTCTGAAAAGTTAGATAACATTTTTGGAATGGGCAAGCAGACTGGAAATAAGGGAGGTCTATGTTTTAAGGAAAACAGTGCTAGTACTTCTAAGAAAACATTTGTCCTTGCCACTGACCAACCCAAACATATGTCTAACCTCGATCTTAAAGATAAGGGATTTGTTAGACAGAGACATACTAGACAGCTTAGGACCCGTTGACCTAGGAATAGACATCAACGTCCACATAACATTGGTCCTAGGTTTGTCTCGACCTGCTTTCACTGCGGCGAGTTAGGACACATATGCCCTAAATGTCATCAATTCATGAATAGACAAAGAATCAAGAGCTTTAATATGAATAGAAATCAGAAGTTTGTTGGTCAAATTGGATTCCTTACTAATCAAGTGAGTCATTTGACCAAGTTGGTGATACAATTATTTGGGAAATCGTTCTTGTACTAGACAAATTTGGGTGAGAAAATTTGATCTTAAAAATCTTGATATAGATCAAGGTGCTCTTAAAGGTAAGAGCACTGATATACCTAGCTGATTATGTTTTTTCGGTGCATGCGTGTGCTTAATTATTATGTGTTATTGACTTTTGCATGCATCACATTTTTTTTTTTAAATTTAGTTTCATGCATGTGCATTTTTAATCAGGTTTGCATTGGCACATATACGTTTTGTTTTGATTTTGCGTGTGGCACATTTATTTATTTTTAAAAAGGAAAAACACAAAAAATAAATATATATTTGAAAAATTGAAAAACAAAAAAATGGAAATGGTAACTTTATTACAGCATAATATATAACATTTTTAAACTTGCATGTTGTGATCATGTATGGACATAATTGATAAATTGTAGCGTAGTTTCCATTACTTATTTGGGTTGATATAGAGTAATTAGTACATGTGTTTTCATGTACCATCTACACTGCACATATTATGATATTGTAAATTGGACTTAACTGCTTGTGTGAGATTTGGGATGGTAGTCACTTATTTATAAGTTGACTTTGAACATGAATTGACCACTTTTAGCAGATCTAAGCCTAAGTACATCACCTCAATATTTTAACGTTCTTTTTCGAACCTATTTGAGTCGAGCAATTAAGCATGTTGGGTGTCTCAAAACCTGGTGCATATGGTTAACTGACTTGGATTAATCGGCTTAAAGTTCGTTACAAGAAGTCATATTAGTTGTTCAATGGAAAAGGACATGCACTTGAGATGAAAAATTGATTAACTTGAAATATGTTAAAAATTATATATGCTCAAATTTAAAATAAAGAATTTGATATATATATATATATATATATATATATATATATATATAGCTTTTTTGGACTGTTGTATATTCATGGTTAAGTCCATGTTTGATACATATTAAAATTTTCATTATAATTCTTTTGCTCATTTTTAACCACACATTCTTCAATAAAATAATATTTTCCATCACATCAATAACTTTTTCTTCTTTTTCAACCACACATTCTCAATCAATTTACTATTCTAAAATACATTCTTTCAAAATAATGTGGCTCAAACACACCCTAAAATTGAATTTAAAATTGCACCCTTAATCATTTGTGACAAAAAGAAAAAGATTAGAGAGAATATACACAGGGGTGCATTGAATGAAATTGAGATTTGTATTTTGTGTTTGAGGGGTCGTTGGGAAAGAGACATAGATACATTTGTCTACTGCATAAAAATATTGAGAATTTGCAGTAAGGGGGAAAATTGACATTGCATTCAATTTCATATCATAATGTAGAAACTATTTGAGTTTTAATGTTTTATGATATTAATGTTTCAGTTGGTGTTTTGATTGACATTAATGTCACATCTCAAACTAGTATACTTATTTATGATTATGAAATTCAATTGTTGCATTTCCTGTATCATGTGTTTTTACACTTAGTATTTGAGGTTTGTATTTCAGGAAAAAGGTCTGACCAGGAATGTAAGAAACGGTGCTAGGGTAACTTGGGTAGTTTATTTTGATAGTTTGATTTATTTTGCTATCTTGACTTAATTTGTATAGATTTGTCACAGAATACCAAATAGTGAAATTTTTAGGTTCAATATTGTAATCGACAATTTTGTGAACGAAAAATGACTTAATTGAACATGTGTAAAAGTCAAAGAGTGAAGTGCAATTTTGTATAGTTGAGTTAGGTAGCCTAGGGCTTGAGTTCGAATTTGGAAACAAGGAAGAAGTGGTGTCGGGATTTCGCTAGCATCACGCTTGGACATCGCTCGAGCGACATATCCTTGGCTCGAGCGATAAGTCTCCATCCCTCGAGCGACAGTGTTACGGGGCTAACTCTAGTTCGTGATTTTGGAGAGTTTTACACGGTTCATGCTACTTATACACCTCCAACTATAAATACAGATGCCCTTGCACGAAAATGTGTTGTTGTCTTATTGTACCTCATTGGTATAACATATTCATATCATCTTTTGAGAGATCCAAGAACACAATTCATTAGTGGAATCATTCATATCATTCTTGAGATCAGGCAACCAAGTTTTGGGAAAACATCAAAGTTCGTGAATCCAAAACATCTGACTTCCTTAACACTTTAAAGAAGGTACTCTCTCGGTCGAGAATTGGGAGAGGTGGACTGCAATCACATGAAAAATACAAAGATTGGAGATTCTTGAAATTCCACTTGGAAGACAATTGTAGAAGATTGAGAAATTGGTGGGTACATCAGATCTTAGAGATTACAAGAACTACAACAGCGGGAACTAGTGGAATTTGCTAGGCTGGAAACGAACTGTAATTCATATTGTCTATGGTGGAGATAACTGGCTTGGTCCCAGAGTTTTTCCCACATCGAGTTTCTCCATCACAATTATTGATGTTCTTTATTGCTTTCCACATTACAAAATGCGGTATTCAAATATAGGGAAATTGGACGTATATGCTTAACCATTTAAAAACTATTAAAGAGTGATTTGTTGTTTTTAATATAATAAATCCGCATGTATGGTCAAAACTAAAAACGGATAATTAATAATCATTCGGTAACTTTGTAGCCGTTAATTTGGTATTTTGTAACTTTCAGCATCTTTGTAATTTTCTATTTTCTAAGATGACAAAAAATAAGAAAATTTGCATGCGCCTCAAGGCATGGCTCGAGCCTTTCCAAATAAAAGTCAGTTGATATATCTCTACCCTTGTAGTTTATTTTTCAATGTTGAGGAAATAAAAAATTAAAAAATCTAGAGCAATCTGATAGTTTTACACTAGTTTATCACTCGGCGAAAAGAACCTCAGTATGTGATAAAAAACTGCCGACATTGACAAGTGACAACGAAGTCCATTTTCAAAAGTGCATTTTTTGTTGTTAATTTATTATGACACACAAAGCTGTCGATAGAAGATAAAAAGAAGAAAGTAAATAGTATTTTTAGATCATGGAGTGGTCTCTACCATCCAAATTTCCCAAAGCACTCGACGGTCTTTTTTCATTACTCAGACCCCAACTTGCACCAATCCACATTAATTTTTTTTTTTTTGTTAGCAAACACTTATAAGTTAGCCGAGTTTGCAATAATTTGAGAGTTAAATCATTATAAAAAATGAGTCTTCGGTCGTGACTCGACACATATTTCTAAACATGAACTGATGAGAATTAATTAGTTTGCGAAAATGCAAGAAGATAAAAAAAAAACGTATGAAAGGCGATAGTGAATGAATTGTTTATGTGAAAACCGATGAAAGGGGACATTGAATCAACTGTTTATGTAGAAATCTCATAAAATTTGGCTCTTGAATTGTGAAAATCATACTTGTACGACCAACTTTATGAAGGAAATAAGTATCAGGGCAAAAACTTCATAGAATAACTCTTTTAACACTTCCGTTCTTCATAAAAGTGGTCATGTGAGGACCGCGTGACGATTTAATAGAGTTTGGAAGGTTTCTGTCATTCAAGAAAACTGATTATGAAACTATTACATAAATAGGTTGAGAATTTATAATTAGGCTGTAGGTTGAGGACCAGTGGTGAAAGTTTCCCTTCTATCTATGATGATTGAATTTTTAGTCAACAACTTGAGTATTAAAGGTAAGTGGTTTGGTCATGAAAAGTCTTGCAAGTTCAAATTAAGAAGTAGGAATCTTTGGTTTATTTGCAATTTTCATAAGATTTTTAGTAGATTTTGATAAAAAAAAAAAAAAATGAAATATGTGGTTAAAAAGCTAACAATTTCAATAAAATGTGTGGTTAAATTTAATTATTAATTTTGACTTGAACTTAGATTAATATCAGAATTTTTAATTTCCACCAAACAGGGACTTATAGTTCCCAAGTGCGGTAAACTATACACAATATCTTCAATGCAAAGTCAAGATCATATGTGAGTGCAAGATTTCTTGTACTTGCAAGAAGGATTGTGAAAGATCAAATTTTGAGGATAGAGTGGGATTTTGGGATTTTGTCATGTCCAATTTTTTGTCTCTTGCCATGGATACAATACAAATGACTCAAGGGGCCACTAGATGCACTTCAAATGGGTAGGGAAAGTTACAAAAGCTACACAAATTGTTGATGAACAATTGCTGCCACCCATTTTGTGTTCATATTTGGAAATCTTTTTGACATTTTTTTTATCTGTCCATTCACATATAAACCCTA
Organism: Fraxinus excelsior; assembly: GCA_019097785.1. Classification (NCBI taxonomy): domain Eukaryota; kingdom Viridiplantae; phylum Streptophyta; class Magnoliopsida; order Lamiales; family Oleaceae; genus Fraxinus; species Fraxinus excelsior. Next base: position 16,956,471 of record CM032638.1, read on the forward strand.
CTTCTCTTTGCTTATCACGTCAAGACATATATAATTGTACGTTAACTTTATTAGAGGTATTTTTTTTTTTTCAATATAATAAATCATACAATACATAAGCTAATGCGGCCATCACATCAAAATGTGGGACCACTTCTAGATATTGAACTATTACGTGTTGAATATAACCCATAAATAAGTTGTACCCAACTTATGACAAAATGGTGTCATTTGAAATTCTCGAAACAAGGTAGATTACCCTCAAAAGGTAGAGCGAAAAAATGCGAGGTGATGACCATATTCCCACATTAAGATCCTAGCTCTTTTCCTCTAAAATACAAGTCTAAGGTCCCTTGAAAAATAAAAAATAAAAGGTGAGGCAAAAGAAAATCTTGAAGTAGCTAAAAATCTGTTAATTTAACCACTACACTTCTATATATTTTATTTTCCATCTATTATGTTCCAATTGTGTCCTATTATTCAACTCTCAACTTAACAAGTGATTAGTATTCTATACACTTATTTGAGGTCTTAAATAATAATTTATAGTTATTTTGAAAAAATATTGCCTAATTCATTGTATATTGTGTTTAATAAGTAAAATCCAATGATTTGATGAAGAATTAGAAGAAACAAAGGAAAAATAGAGAAAACTGAAATTCAAAGTTCAGGTGATTGAAATGCTACAATACAAAAGTTATGTCGAACATCAAAATTAAGATGCAGAAGTTCAGGTGATTGAAATGCAACAATACAAAAGTTATGTCCAAAATCAAAATTAAGATGTAGAAGTGTCAAGGTCAATTGGATGTGAAGAGAAATCAACGAGGTGAAAAATTGTCGAAAAAGATCAAAACGCTCACAGAAAATGTTTAGGGACCAAACTGCAAAGTTTGGCCTCCATGGGTTAAACCATGCGTGGGCACAAAAGCTTTTTTAAGCGTCGGATGCTTAATCAAGTCTACTATGCATCAGCATAGTTTATACTATGCGTGCACATGTGTTGATGCATATTTTGATAGGTTGAAATAGTAGACCATATATGTTAAATCTTAACTACTAAATTATACATCCTTAAAATCAAATCTAACATAGTTTAGGGGTGATTTCACTGTTGTATGAAGGAATTGATATGAATGGAGATTCCATGTGTGAAATAATCGTGTGGATTGTTTAAGATCGGTAGGATAAAATTATGTGAAAGTTTTAAGTTAGAGGCCGGTTTGTTCGAATGGATGTTTGATGAGGGTATTGTATTAATCAAGTCAGAAAAAGAAAAATTGTATATATTTGAAACTTCTCTTCATAGCCTTTTATGGCTGACTTATTAAGCATGTATCCGTCTAAAACTTGTTGCTCCAAAGTCAATTGACTTGAGAGTTATGAATAAAAGCTCGCTACAAGGATCATTTAGAAAACTTAATGAAAAGAATGCTGCTAATAAAAAAAGATTAGAAAATCTAAAAAACATGTATATGAAACAGAAAACGCACCATTTGTCTTTGTTAAGCTCCAAACACTTATTTGCGAAATTTGACATTTGATAAAAGATTATTAACCTAGTTGAGTCTTGAAGATTGAAACAATCAAAATAATTGAAGAATCCTTATTTGTGGAAATGTTGACTTACAATTAGTGAAATCTATCTAAACGAGAGAGCTGTGGATAAGTATTAAGATTCAGCCTTAAATCACACATTGATAGAGAGTAAAAAGTATAAGTTTGGGGGCGTGTGAATCTTACAAGTGATGAAATGACAAATTTGACCAATAAGGGTTGAGAATGAAACAACTTGTAAATTCATGATGTTCTACTTAATTCGTCACGCACATATGCATCAGCTCTGCATTGAAAAAGTGGATATTGATTTAGGTAATATAACCTTGAAGCTATTTATAGATTTAATATCATAATATCAATCCCAAAGTAAAAGGTCGGGTAATCTAGCAAAAAACGTTTTGCATGTTTGTGTGTTTATTTTAAGTTGTATTATAGTTTTGTTTGAGAACAAACAAATGATCAAATTTGAGGGTTTGATAAGTGTATTCTTTGGGGGCATTAAGTAATAACATTTTATAGTTCTTTTAAGGAAATATAGTCTAATTCGTTGTATATTGTGTTTAATAGGTAAAACTCAATGATTTGATGAAGAAACAAAGAAAAAATTGAGAAAATTGACGAAATCCAAAATTTAGGGACTGAAATGCAATAATACAAAAATTATATTGGATATCAAAATGAAGACACGAAAGTGCCAAAGGTCAATTGGATGTGAAAAGAAGTCAACGTATTCCTTACTTTGTGGCGACGTTGTTTCTATTTCTTTTATGTAATTTTTATATAGCAATGATAAGCTAAATAATTTTATGTATTGAATGAATAATGAAACCTTTTGAGTTATATTCTAATTCAAGATTTATTGTATTTTAATTATTTATGTTTGCGATTAAATATGCATGACCATTGTGTTATTTGATTGCTTAGCTACCAATTCTATTACTTGTTGCTTGTTCGTAGTATTGGAAGACCCACAGCAAGTAGAACACAACATATTTGAAATGCGAACACTAGGCATTAGGAATAATATTTAGTCAGCGTGGAATCGTATGTGATAATCGTGTGATTAAATGCATGCTTTACATATGAATTTGAACTAGAAATATGATCATGTCATATTAACTATATATTTAATATATCTTGGAAAAGAATATTGAATATCAATGAATTATCGATTGACATGAACATTTAAATAACACTAAATTATATAAGTCGAGAATTGAAAACAAAAATCAATAGCTGGAGTCAGAAATTCAATACATTCATCTCGTATTTGATAAAAACCAAACCTTTTATTATTTTCGTAGGCAAATTAGAATAACAACAACATATAAATATCTTTTGTGTTACAATAGATCTAATTTCATAGTAACTAGTACACCAAAAATTGAACTTTACTCCTCGTGAGACAATATCCGTAACTCACCACGTATTACTTGTCAACAATTTCGTACACTCTAGAGATTTCATCAAACAACAAACATCAATTGTAATTCTCTAAATTCATATCTTTAAGAGTAATTTGCAGGCGTTACAACAATTTATTGTACATTTGCAGTATGATATGATTTATCTTTAAAATTTCAATATTACTAAAAAAATGGTTATTCATTTTCTAGTCACGTCTAATCACTCGTGCCGCCACGTCAATATGCATTAGAAGCAAGAAATCTCGTTTCTTGATATTATTATACAAGATGTTAATAAAAATATAACATATAACTTTATTTATAAATCTTCCATACGATAGTGACTTATTGAATTATTTTTCTCATAAATTCATACAACAAATCGAGTTGACAAATGGCTTAGAGCACACATTATTGTCCAGCTCACTATATGAATCATTTCTTTTCCTTCCACTAATAATTTTGTCGAATATCGCCTAAATTGTCAGGCCAATTGATGAGAATTTATTATTTTCTGGTAATTATTTGCTATATTTTATTGATAATTGTTTTGTTTTGTTCTAATTTGTGATAGGCTATGTTAAATTTTTTATGAACAGTTTTTTTTTTTTTTTTTTTTTTCTCAATTTTTGGGTGAGACGAGTCAATTAATTTTTAAATTTTACCATTAATTATTAGAATGATTAGATAGATTACTTAAATGATCTTTTTGAAATTTGACCAATGAGCATTTAGATATATTACTCAGGTAGAAATTAAATGCAAATAGATAAAAGACAGTATCCCAAAATTGCTAAAGGTGAGTTAGCTATTCAAATATTCATAATTATTTCTGAGTTTGCATTCCCCACTAGGGGTCGAATTCTTGATTCATTTAAAAGTTCGTTGAATGCAAAAATGGTTGAATCGATCAATTTAGTGAGTTTTTTTTTTTATCTTTATAGAAATTTAGTTCACTCTATTCAAAATTTTCGACGTCACTATGCGTGGCACGATTATGATGTCATGAAAGGAAAATAGAATAGGCTTCTTAAAGTGTCCTCCACTGAAGCAACAATCAATTAGATTTCGCACGCCCAAGGTTGTCACGGCCCCTTTTATTTATTTTTTGGAGCAAAATGATAGAAATTTGGAAAATGCATCAACACATTATAAGCACGTTGTCCATAACTTGCCTTAATATGAACAAGTAAAAAGTTTAACATCATGATGTGAGGTTTGCTTAAATTGTTTTATAAATAAAAAATAGGAGTCACAATTATTGTTTAAGACTCGTAAGTTATTTATTTTGAACCACAAAAAGTAGCAAGTTCCGCTACTTATAATATACCAAAGATGAATTCAGTATCGTCCTCTTCAAATGATTTCCTCCATCACTTGTATTTCACTTAGTTAGACTTCATAGAATTAGACTTTCTACAAAAGGGTTTCGCTGGTTGAGCATTCGAGGCTCACACCTCGGATGACAATCCCTCACATGGATGACTCATTCAAAGAAAGAGTTATCTCTAAAAAAATGTCTAATACCAATGTTTAAACACATCATTAGTAATTAATGTTAAAATTCACTGGGGTGTTCAATGTAATTACAACCCAAGTAGCAATATTTGTTTGTGTTACTATTGCTTTATTTATCAACATAATTTTAGTTGGAAAATTTGTGGTCGGAAACATGAATCCGTTGAGTTGATCTACATCCACTCAGAGATGCAACCACAAAGAGGAATTTTTGATAAGGAAATTGGACAAAGTGTCCTTTTTTAGTACACATTTGGAATTTGGCCACTTTTATTGAGATTTGACGAAATAACAATTTTGTGAATAAGGTGACTAAAATGCCCTTATGAATCAATTTTCAAATTTTCTTAAGATTTTATCTGTTTGATACGTTTAACTAAGATTTCAAAAAGTTGAATAGTTCTATCATATGAAATGGGTTTAGCGTTCAATTATGAAATCTTTGTGGCTAGACCTGAATCGGGATTTGGGCGAGGAGTTGACTCGATCCACATTGGATCAACTAATTTCTAAATAAGTCCCAATTTTTTTTACCCAAATTCTTTTGTTTCTATACCAGAGGTTAAAAAAAATATTGCTAAAATTTTACATCGATCAATACCTATCAAAGAGACCATTTTTTCACCGGAATATGTATTACTGCATGAAGAGAGCTTCATTCTCCGGGTAAAGTGTATATTGTTGTTGTTGCCATTTGTTGAGTTAGGTGTACGCGTGCAGTGTGTGTGCCCAAAATTAATAAAAACATGTTTGTGAAATGCGACTTTTTTAGAAGAGGCATTTGAGCATAACACGTGGTTGATGGTTGAACGTTGGATTTGGCTTCTAGATTCTTCCAAGGCTTAAGACTTTTCATTTGACTTGTGTTACTAACTTTTGGTTTTGAGAGAAAAACACCCATTCTCCATCGAAAATCTCATTCAAGATATTCAAATTTTCTACTCCCTTTTTTTATTTTTGGTTTGATTCTTAGTGAAATCAATGGAGGATGTGGTATTCCCATGTCGTAATCTCTGTATAGAGTTAGGTGTGGTTTGATGAGTTCTTGACGAGCAGTAACTCGAATATTTTAGATATTTTCCAAAAGATGGTGACATGTTCTTTTTACCGTTTTCAAGGCGTTTTTTGTTTTCGATGTTTCAAAATAGAGAAAACGCATTTTCTTTCCGATTTTCGAAAATGCGTTTTTTAAAACAAGTTAAAAATTTATCAATTATAATCAAACCAAAATTTTCAAAACGCGTTTTGAATATTTTCAAAATATAAAAAAGAACACATTTTCAACAATTTCAAAATTGACACTCAAAACACAAAACTGAAATACAAAGAAAATAGCCCATAGGTCTTCTGCGGCTTGATATTTGTATATTGTGAATATTTTGTAACATTGGTTGCTGTTTTGGCCGTCATAGTACAAATGAGCATCATCTATTTTTGTAGATGTTCAACAGGGGATTATGTATTAAACATGGCCATGGAACCTCCAAGGCTTAGGTTGAAAATTTCTTATGTTCTTGCCTCCCTATTTGTTTGTTTTTGAGCATTGTAGCCATTTTCATTTTGTTATGAACCAACTCGATATCAAGAACGTTTTGATATCACTTGTTGAGAAATCAGTCAAATAATTAAAGACGAAAAATATGAACAATATGAGATTTAATGGATCACACAACAATAAAAAAATTTGTGGAAGATGATAATTTATTATACTAAGAAACAAACAATTATCTTACAAGATTTTGATCATTTCAATCTAATCTAAACAATTCTCTCTTATTTCTAATGTATTCAACAATTATCTAATTGTTATAATCTCTTTTGAGTCTTTTTTTTTCACCTTATGAAGTATCTATATCTTGTGGAGTATTTATAGAACCCAAATCTCGAAGTTGTGGAGTCCAAGATGAAGAAGAAGTCTCAAAATTTGGATAAAATAGAAAAATCGCGTTTAGGTTACTGTTGCAACACCTAGGAGCTACTGTTGCAGCGCTTAGGCGCTATATGCCTAGCGTTTGGGTGCTAGGTCTCGGGTTGACATTCCAAAATATGCTTTTTGCCATCCAAAAGTTCATTTTCAAGCCAAACTCCTAATTATTATTGAAATTTGATTCCTACAACTTAGGACTCTACAAACCCAAGTACCTTAGACTTCCTCAAATCAACCAAATCTCATATCACATAGAATCCAATCAACCAAGACTTTTAAACCAAGATTAAACAAGCTTTCTTCATGCAACAAACTTCTAAATCACATAGAATTTTTGTTATAAAACCTAACAAATTCCACATTAACACAAATTCCATAACAAGGAATTAAATCTTCACTCTTCAAGTCATTCTCCAACTCTTCCACCATATTCCAACCGGACACCCCATGCCCCGGTCGGGCACGCTATGCCCTTCCAGGCATACTCAGCAACTATGAATAACATCAAGCCCTGCATCCCAGTAAAACAACACTGTGCGCCATTCTTGCTTGAATCATCATGTTCACGTCCATCTCTAGTTGAGTCAATAAACTTGCTTGAACCACCACAAACAACCCCAACTCCACCTGAGTTTTCGAACCTGCTTAAATTACCAAGAGTAACATGATCAACAAGATCACAACTAGTTCCACTCGAGCTATTAGAAGGTTTCCAAATATTATTGTCCAAATCACCGCGAAACAACCCGATCACAACTAACTTTATCCGAGTTACCGCTTACTAAACCATAAGATGCAGTTGCTTCCTCCGTGATAGCCAGACCTTCCAACACATATAACCACCCCCTTAACACAACCCGGACACCCTTTCTAACTTTCAAAACTCCACCTCCACCGGTATACATGTACCCTTTTGAATCAAGAATACTCAAAGAGATCATATTTCTATTTATACCTAGAACATGTCGAACCTGGCCAAGTGTTCTAACTGTCCCATTCAACATCTTGATTTTTGACGTTACCAATCCTAACTATTCCACAAGGCTCATTGCTTTCTATCATCACGGAATCCCTTGTAACTGTTTCATATGAAGAAAACCAATCCCGGTTTGAACACACATGAAAAATGCAAATTGAATCAAGAATCCAATTATTGTCAAATTTGGAGTTACCTTCAGTAATCATCAACAAATCTCCATCACCTTTCTCTTCTATAAGATTAATATTACCGAAATTTTCTAATTGTTCATCCAGATCTATAGTAGCAAACCTCTTCCGCCACTCATAGCAATCTTTCTTCATGTGCCATTTGTTGTTGCAATACCAACAGACTATACCGATGTTGCTATCTTTGACTCTGCCTCTTCCATGACTACTCTTCTTCCTCTTACGAACAACGAGGCCCTCTCCATGAGCCTCAGAACTGACGATCAGATGTTTCATCTTCTCCTTAGAATAAAGTACATCATATACCTCATCAAATGTAAGAGTATCCCAACTATAGAGAATGATATCTCTAAAAGTGAAGGAAGCAACAAGCATACCAATATGATCCCTAAATCCGCTTCATCATACTTAACCTCAGTCGTTTCCATATCACGATGATTTCCTTGAACACCGATGGATGACCTTTCAAAGATCCACCTTCCGTCAACCAGTGAGCATACAAGCGTTGTTTCAAGTGTAACTTACTTATCAGACTATATGTCATACAAAGATTCTCCAACTTCAACCACAATACAGCGACACTTTTTTCCTTTACCACATCCTGAAGAATTTCATTAGAAATATGAAGATGTATCTGAGACATCTTTCTGTTGTTTCTCCTCCCGAGTCATTGTTGCAGGCATTCTATCAATCCCAATCAAAGCATCATCAAGATCCCATTAAGCAAGAACCGTTCGCATATTGATTTACTTCAATGAAAATCTACTGTTGAGATCCAAAAGAGGAATATCAAATTCCAAAGTTTTCATCCCTAAACAATTGACCTTGTTCCACCTCACTTTAATAATCGATTTGGACCTCCCAAGAAATCGCCAAAAAACTCTGGGCTATGATGCCACTTGTTATGAACTAACACGATATCAAGAACGTTTTGATATAACTTGTTGAGAAACCGGCCAAATAATTAAAGACGAAAAATATGAACAATATAAAATTTAATGGATTACACAACAATCAAGAAAATTGTCACTGGCGGACCCAAGGGGGGTCCTGGGGGGGCACGTGCCCCCCCCCAACTTTTCAGTTTTTTTTTTTCCTTTCTTTTTTATATAAATCATGTTTGGTATCAATTGAAATCTAAATTTTAGTCTAAATCAAAGTTAACAAATAATTTTAATAACATATTTCATGAAATCCATAAATGTTTAACTTTTATCAAAATTTATTAAAAATTTGATTTTAATCTTTACCAAACAGGGTCAAAATCACAATAAATTTGAATTTCGATAATATGTTAATTTTAAAAATTCTACGACGATAGTACGCTAATCGAATCTATAAACTGCTTATATCATCTTGAAGCTTAGTTCGAGAATTACATTATGGGCATATCAAATAGTCCAAACAGATACCGAAAATAGTTAAAAATGCGTTAAACGTGAAGTTTAAAGAAAAACGTCTAACTCACATTTTTTTAAAAAAAATCAATTATTTCATTAACATCTATTATTTTTGCGTACACTCTTTGAAAGTTAGATTGTGCCCCCCAACATAAAAAGTCTGCGTCCGCCCCTGAAAATTGTGGAATATGAGAATTTATTATATCAAGAAACAAATAATTGTCTTACAAGATTTTGATTATCTCAATCTAATCTAAAAAATTCTCTCTTGTTTCTAATGTATTCAACAATGATCTAATTGTTATAATATATATTGAGTCTTTTCTTTTCACCTTATAAAGTGTCTATACCTTGTGAAATATTTATAGAAGTCAAATCTTGAATTTGTGGAGTTCAAGATGAAGAAGAAGCCCTAAAATCTAGATAAAACGAAAAAATCGCGATCAAGTTATTGCTACAGGTGTAATGGGTGCTACACCGGCGCTCGGCCGCTAGGTCTCAGTTTAACATTTCAAAACATGTTTTTTGTCATTCAAGAGCCAATTTTCAAGCCAAACTCATAATTATTATTGAAATTTGATTCCCACAACCTAGGACTCTACAAACTCAAGTGCCTTAGACCTCCTCCAATCAACCAAATCCCAAATCACATGGAATCCAATCAACCAAGACTTCTAAACCAAGATTAAACAAGCTTCCTTCATATAATAAACTTCTAAATCACATGGAATTTTTGTCACAAAACCTAACACATTTTCAATTTTTTTTTTTTGGGGTTAAAATGAAGTGAGTAGTATACATTTATGGGACAATATGTTGTGGGCATGTTGTGTGGTTAGTTAAACATATTTGTGTTCGAAATGAGAAATACTTTTGTACTCATACTAAATATTTTCACGTGAAACAATGCATCCATTTCCGTGTGTTTCTTGTATGTTTATCTCCACGTGTCTATGAATTTGAACATGAAATTTAGTTTTTTGATGCGTTGACCTCAATTCCTAATCGGTAACGTGGTCTACAGATTTCGACTCTAATCACATCCAAGTATATAGTTCTTGCACACTTTGACAAATTGTCAGAAGCACGTAACCTTTTACGACTATCAAGGAGAAGATAAATTAAGAAATTTGAGTAAGAAGAAAAAGGCTCCACGAGATTGTATAAGCCCCGTTCAGTTAGCCAATTGCATGGTGACAATATATGCCATGATCACGAAGGACACCCGTTACCAGGAACTTTACTGAGTTCAATCCTGCTCGGTGCAGGAACAAAACCATTCACTTCTTCTTGTGCCATTATTAAACTCATAATACAACCAGTTAATTCTTCTGCAGCCAATGTGGGAAGCAGCCGTCTCAAATTTCTCTTTCGTTGCTTAAAGCATTATGGTTGCACCTTTGTGCAACAAAAATCAGGCCAATCTGGTCTAGTTGAGGCCCAAAACTCATCATCTCATTAAATAAGGCATTTTCAACTTTCAAGTCCTTTAAATTAATTATCCTTTCATGCAAAAGAAAAACGAAAATAGAAGCTCCAAGAATTTGTGGTAGCTGAAAAATTATTCGATAGAAAATGGGTCGAGTTGCCAACAGGTTGTGGACTCAGCTTGACCTATAGACGGCTCGGACTCATTTTGGTACGAGCAATGGTTCAAACCGACTCGTTTTCAACTCATGGCTTGTGGTCTACTAACACCTCTAGTGTCTATTGTTAGCATCCAAGTGTGCTTTTAGTACAGGTGACAGTGTTCTATCAAATTATAGATCAAGATCCAAAGAAGGCATATAAACTCCAGATCCAAGATAAAGTTGGAAGATTATAGCTAAAGATTTTCAAGATCTGATCTGTAAGTATTGTTTACATTAATTTTCTTTAATTTTTGAATTTTTAGAAAAAATTATGCATGTAATATTTTGTTCTTGTACACTATTTTAACAGTATCCGATCCCAAATCCGAAAAAGGAGGATTTCAAATTTCTTGTACCGTGTTTAATTTTTGAATTTTTCAATTCGTGTCTGGCTTGGTTCAGCCCATGAGCCAAAGAGTCAAATTGAGCCTGCTTCATGAACTTGACCAGATCGAATCGAGCTCGTGTGACTTAGGGTAGAGCCTGCTTCGTGAACTTGAGCAGATCGAAGTAAGTCTGTTCATATTAAAAGTATTATGAACAAGTTTACTTTTTGTTGATTTTTGAAGTTTGTAGAACAATTGCTTAACTCATTTGTGAAATTTTCCTTTAGTAAAGTATTTACTTGAGTCAAGATAGTGAAATTTGTTAGAGTTTGAAATTTCATGATCCAAGATGCAAATAAACTTTAGTGAAAGAGATTATTAATGACAACAAGACGGCATTATAAATAAAGGTAAAGAGATGATTTATAATGACATCTATTTTCGTATATAATATTTACTGAAAAATACTTTAGTGAGGCAACAAAGCCATCACAAATAGTTGTTCCAAACGCAATTTATGTGTAAATTTCTCCAAATGGTTGGAAATCCGTCACAAATACTATTTTCATAGCAAGCTCTTTGCTATGCTGCTATTTGCAACAATATTCTCTTCCATTTTATTAGAGCGGGTCACATCCTCATGTGAGGGGGGTGTACACCCCGATATAAAATATGATGTACCCCAAGCATTGCTCTATGTTTTAAGGCAACTTGACTCGAACTTTTGATTGATCAGGGACTTGAGCTCATATTTATTTTCCTTCATCTGTTATGTCACACCATAACAACTTATGTAATATAAAAAGAAAAAAAAAAGAATATTGAAACAATAAACAAGAATCAATTGAAGTAGAACATGTTGTAAATGGTGTATAGCCCCTATTGCATGCACATTAAAATGGAAAGAATGCATTTTTGGGTGATGTGATGGTGAATTTGTGGTTAAAAAAGAAGGAAAAGTTATTGATGTGATGAAAAATATTATTTTATTGAAAAATGTGATTGAAAATGAGTAAAAGAATGAAAATGAAAATTATAATGTGAGAGTGAAAGGGTCAACTTTGAACTCAAATTTCAGTAGGATCCGTACTCTGATATCGATGGGATCTAGCATATTTACATTTTATTTCGCGAAATTATTAACATGATATATTTATTTATTGAAAATTGTTTAAAATTGAATGAAATATTTGATATCTCAACCACACCCTTGAAACTTGAAAAGTGAGTAATTTGATTGGAATTGTTGAACTCTTGTCCCACGTAGAAAACTTTAGGAAATATTATGTGGTTTATACTATGGAAGTTTGATAATTGAGTTATACAAGTTTTTGGAAGGGAGGAGACCTAAATCATATAGGGTTTGTTTGTAAGCCATACATGCATGTTGTCACCATTCAGTTGGCACGAGTCCATGTCTGAGTTTGATTTTGTTTGTTTGCGGGAAAAAAATTATTTAAAATTCTGTGTTAAATTATAATTAATCAAATTATTGAGTACTTGGCAAAATTATTTTTAACGGAAATTTAAATTCCAATTGTTGGCTTATTTCCTTGAAATATTGTGTCTGTAACCTCATGTGATTGGCATTTGTAACCCTCTTTGGTGACATTATATGAGCAAAGTTGGAACCAAAATATGTAATTGCTATGGGAGCTGGAAGCGAGTGCTTAATCGAAATGATCAGGTCATGTAGGAATAAGGTTCAAGTCCATCGGTCTCTTAGGATGCCTCCGCTGCGGGAATATGTGCACTTCCACTTGATACATATCGTAATGATAAATGTCTTGAAACTCATTTGCTTCTCTTATTTTGATATTGTTTTCTTTTAAGTACAAAAACTTCATTGAATTCATTAGAACTCATACAGTTTTTTGTGTTGCTTCCCTATAAATGAAATATAATTCATGGGAGACACCTTATGTATCAAATTCATCTTAAGGACACATCATGAAATCAAATTGAAATTTAGATCCAATCGTTCATAATGTTACACTATTCAAATTTATTTCAATAATCTGAAAGTGTAAGTATCTTTAGATTGTTCGAATAAGAAAATTATACTCTAAAAACAACATAACAAGGCCAACATAAATCTAAATTAAGGCTTAGTAAGAGTTAAAGTGACTGAACACGAGTCAATTTACACATTATGACAAGGCTAGTTATTTAGTTACTATTTAAGTCCCATTATATTATAATGAAAACTGTTGTGAAAGAGAGAAAAGAGAAGAGAGTGAAAGGCCCAGACTCACAGATATTAGAATCAAGATCAAGAATTTTAATCGACGAAAATTAAATATGCAGAAAGTAAAATGAACACAATATATTTTTCGGCCTAAGCCCCAGAGGTTCGGTATAAACCTAATCCCATGTTGAGCATCCAAAAAAGGATAACACTCGGTTGCACTATACAACCTTAAAACTGGCAACAATGGTTACAAGAGTTCAGCCACCACATAGAATACAGATTGGAGACTTATCTCTTCAAGGATTTAACAGATCTTGGTTGAATCACACAAGAATCTCCAGATCAGAGCACTCGTAACTCACATCAGAAAGAACCCAACTTCTAATAGATTTCCATACAAGAAAATCACATATTCTAAGGCTAACACTCAAGAATAATGAATCAGAATGAGAGATTTTACAATGAACAGAATCACCGAAACCCTAAGAAATAGAACTCTCTTGAAACCCTAACTCAAAATCGAGAAGAATGAAAAAAATCTCTCCAGATGAACAGTAGAACCAAGTATTTATATCACAGTCCAAGTTTCATCCAACGGTCAGCAACGGGATAGATGTCAATAGATCCAGAATTCAGCTCAATAAGTAAAAACGTGTTTTAGAAACACAACTTTAGCTGAAATATAAGGTATCACAAAATGACAGGGTTCGAATCTCCAACAATCTCCACCTTGCTACCTTAGTTTTTTAGGCGTGTAAGTGCAGCAAGAAGCTTATCCATTTTATTTCATTTACTCTAAGTGCCTGTAGAACATTAAACACTGTCAATAGATAATAACTTCAAACAATTTTAAAACTTGTTTAAAGGTATTATTTTTGTCCCCATGTCTGAGGGATTAAACTGTGTTACCACTGTACCAATTTTCATAATGCCTTTTGAAATTACATCTCTAATAAAATGGTATCTAATGTCTATATGTTTTGTCCTATCATGAAACATGGGGTTCTTGCTCAAATGTATGATACTTTGGTTATCAGAGTATAAAATTGCATTTTCATCAACAAAACCAAGTTCCCTTAAAAGTCCACTTAGCCAGATGCCTTCTTTAAAAGCATCTGAAGTAGCAATATATTCTGCTTCAGTAGAGGATAAAGCCACAATTTTCTGTAATTGGGATTTCCAATTGATCACAGTACCACACAGGGTAAAAACGTTACAGGTTTGCAGTCAAACATGTTAGATTTCTTTAGGATTTTATTCACATAATCATGCTGATTTAAAAATAGCAGATTTTTTTTATCTCTCTCTCTCTCTCTCTATAAATCTGAATGCCAAGAATCTTTTTGGCAGCACCAAGGTCTTTCATTTCAAACTCAGATTTTAATTTCTGTTTTATAAAATCAATTTCATATTTATCATAACTTGCAAGCAACATATCATCAACATAAAGTACAAGGTAAAAAGATTTTTTTACCTCCATTTCCTTTGTAGTAAAGACATGTATCATAATTGCTTTTTTGGAAGCCAAGTTTCAGAACAAAAGAGTCAAATCTTTTGTACCACTGTCTTGGAGCTTGTTTTAAACTATATAGAGATTTCTTTAACAAACACACAACCTTTTCAGAATTCCCTTTTTCAAAACCAATAGGTTATCTCAAGAAAAAAATTTCCTTCTAAGTCATTATAGAGAAAAGCAGTTTTTACATCTAATTGATCAAGCTCCCGGTTAAATTGAGCAATTAAAGCAAGTAAACATCTAATAGTCGTATATTTGACAACAGGAGAAAAAATTTCAGTATAGTCTACACCCTTTTTTTGTGTAAAACCTTTTGCTACAAGCCTAGTTTTATATCTTACATTTTTATCTTCCCATTCACCTTCTTTTATTTCGTAAATCTACTTACAATCAATCAGTTTCTGCCCTTGAGGTCTTTTAACTAAAACCCAAGTATTATTTTTAAGAAGTGAGCACATTTCATCTTCCATGGTTGATTTCCAACTCTTAGCATATTTACTATTAATAGCATCATTATAGGAGCTTGACTCATTTTCAAATTGTTCTTGGAAAGTAAACAGTGAAACAAATTCATCACAATCAAATCTAGAAGGTGGCCTAATCTACATTCTCTCTCTATCTCTGGTAAGTTGATAACCATTAACAGGTAATGTAGTAATGTCTGTCTGATTATTAGAGCTAATGTTAGGATTAGTTTCAGGTTCAATTAAATTTCCAGTTTCACCAGAAACGGATTCAATTAAGGCAGGGACATGTGCTCCCTTTTCAGTAGACAGAGACTCCACCTCAATTTGAACATATTTATCAGTCAAATTATTTTCTTTACCTTCTAAACATGGCATGACAAATTCATTGAAGATAACATCTCTTCTAACAATTACCTTAAACCCTCTCTCACCCTTAACCCATAGTCTATATCCTTTTACATTTTCACCATAGCCTAAGAAAACACATTTAAGTGACATAGGTTCTAATTTTCCAATATTTTGATGAACATATGCAGCAAAGCCAAATATTATCAAATGAGAATAATCAACAGGATTCTTAGACCACAGAGATTCAGGGATTTCAAAATTCAGAGCACTTGTGGGACTCCTATTAATCAAGTATACAACAGTTTTTACAGCTTCTCCCCAAAATAATTTGGCAGGCCAGAGCTCAGAAGCATGCATCTAACCTTGTTTAATAAAGTCTTATTCATTCTTTCTGTTATGCCATTTTGTTGAGGGGTATAAGTAACTGTTCTATGTCTTAAAATGTCAAATTCTTTGCAAAATTGATTGAATTCATAATTTCAAAATTCCAAACTATTATCAGTTCTTAACACTTTTATCTTATGATCATTTTAATTTTCAACTTGTGTTTTCTAGTCCTTGAAAACAGAAAAAGTTTCATCTTTTGATTTTAATAAGAAAGTCCAATTTTTTTCTTGAAAAGTCATCAATGATCATAATATAGTATTTATAGCCAAAGTACACACAGATGCAGGACCCTACAAGTCAGCATGTAAATATTCAAGTATTTGTTTGAATTTATAAATTCCAGGTAAAAATTGAAGTTTGACTTGTTTCCCAATAAGACGCTGTTCACAAGAACCAATGTCACCAAAATTTTGATTTCCAAAAAACTCCTTTATTTTGTAAAGCCTTTAAGTTCTTTTTACCAATATGGCCAAGTCTTTCATGCCACAATTTTGTAAAAGAGAAATTTTCAGTCAAGGTAGCAGCAGTTAAATCAAGTAAGGGTTTTGCCTTTAAAAAATATAAGCTATGTCTCTTAGAGGTACTAATGATTAAGTCATTTCCCCTAAGAATTTTTATGTGTCCTTGACCTAACTTTATGTTGAACTCTATGTCATCTAACATACGTAGAGACACCAGATTCCTTTCTAATTCAGGTACATATCTAGTTCCTTTTAGAATTAGAATATTGCCATTCTCAAGTAGCAACTTCACAGTTCCTATTTCATTAACTTTACAAGTCATGTTATTACCCATTATTACTTGCCCAGCAGTTGTTTTTTTTTTTTCAAAATCAAGAAAACAATACTTATTAGGGCACATGTGGAAAGAACATCCTGAATCAAGAATCCATTCATCATTCAATTTTTTTCTCAACATTTACCAGAACAACACCATCATCAATTCCCTTTCTGTTATAAGCTAAGGCAGCATTCCCATCTTCAGGTTTCTTTTCTTTTAGTTCATTTTTCTTTATATAACAATCTTTAATAAAGTGTCCAAGTTTTCCACAGTGAAAACACTTCTTATCCTTTGCTTTATTCTTGGATTTATTTTTATCACCCCACCCGGTTTTATTTTCGTTAAAACTCTTGAAGTGATAACTAGGTTTACTGTGACCCTTCCCTCTTATCATAAGAGTATCTTCATTATCTTTTGTTTCAGATTTTATTTCCAATGCTTTATTCTTTAGAGCGTTTATAATAACATCAGTAGTAAGTTCAGCCCTCCCATATTCTAAGGCAATCTTGATGTCTCTATATCTATCACTAATGGAGTTCAACAAGACCACAGTCAGCTGTTCTTTTGAGAGTTTCTCATAACAGTTGGCAAGATCTTGGGTCAATTTTGTAAACCTATTTAGATTGTCATCTAAGTCAATAGAGAGATCCATTTTAAAAGGAAAGAGTTGTTTTAGCAAGTAACATTTGTTGGGAATGGTTTTAGCAACATACTGACTTGTAAGTTTGGTCCAAAGTTCAGAAGCAGTTTTGGTTTCACCAATGGTCCTTATCACATTTTCACATAAGTACAAAAAAATAGTGCTCCAAGCAGTTTCATCAAGTTCAGTTTTCTTAGCAGTAGTCATTTCAGGTGGCCAAGATTCATCCAAGGCCATAACACACTTCATTTGCATTAAAATAGCTTTCATCTTTTGACTCCACATATTAAAATCAATTTTCCCATCAAACTGTGCAACTTCAAACCAAGTAGATGCCATATCAATATGATAACCAGGATGCACAAGTATGAGTCAAGGTATAAAGCAATACAAGAAAGACTAAGTAATAGTCAATCAGATTCACAAATGTAGTACACAGTTCACAGAATTTCATAGATTTTATCACATAGTATTTATGCAGATCAAATGTAGATAAGGAGACACAACAATAGAGATCGCATAGGCTATGTTTAGTGATTTCTCCTACAAGATTCTCCTAATATACACTTGTACTGGATTTATCTTAGATTCCTAAGGCCTTACGGGTGCCTTTGGACAAAGATTAGTCTCCAGCGGGTATATGTGTATGGTAAATCAAGGGAAATATCAAGAAACACCTAATATTGAAAAGTAAACTTTACAAGAATTAAAAGATCTCACTCATCGAGTATTTTTCAACTTAGTGTCCTTCAAATACTGCTTGATAGCAGTTTCAAAAATTCAGATCTACAACAGATCGGCAACTTTCTTCAAAGATCCAGGTATCTTGTTCTCAGTCCAAGCTCTAATATCATTTAAAGGCTCAGACTCACAAATATTAGAATCAAGATACAAGAATTTTAATAGACGAAAATTAAATATGCAGAAAGTAAAATGAACACAACAGATTTTTCGGCATAAGTCTCAGAGGTTCAGTATAAACCTAATCCCCCGTTGAGCATCTACAAAAGGATAATGCTCAGTTGCACTATATAGCCTTAAAACTGGCAACAATGGTTACAAGAGTTCAGCCACCACATAGAATACAGATTAGAGACTTATCTCTTCAAGGATTGAACATATCTTGATTGAATCACACAAGAATCACCGGATCTGAGCACTCATAACTCACATAAGAAAGAACCCAACTTCTAATAGATTTCCACACAAGAAATCACGTATTCTAAGGCTAACACTCAAGAATAATGAATCAGAACGAGAGATTTTACAATGAACAGAATCAATGAAACCCTAAGAAATAGAACTCTCTCAAAACCCTAACTCAAAGTCGAGAAAAATGAAAAAAACGCCTCTCCAGATGAACAGTTGAACCAAGTATTTATATCACAATCCAAATTTCATCCAACGGTCAGCAATAGCACAGGTGTCAAAAGATCCAGAACTCAACTCAATAAGTAAAAACGTGTTTTAGAAACACAACTTTAGCTGAAATATAAGGTAGCACAAAATGTCAGGGCTTGAAACTCCAACAGAGGAAATAAAAGTCAATAGACGTGTGTGTATTATAATGAAAACTAAAGCCATGTATTTATAAGATAGGATTAGGGATACAATAATAATAATTTCTAGGGTTATAGGAGTACAATTGTCATTTACTAATAAACTTACCATTTATAACACCCTTTTAAATAACACATTACAAAATATATGTCACATAAAAATCTTGTTGGATAATAACCCAATGAGATAAAAAATCAAACGAAGGAAAAAGAGTACAATTATTTTGGAGTATTAAAGATAATTGTTGCCTCATTAAAATCTTGCTAGGAAAACCTAGTAGGATAAAACCTAAGCGAATGAAAAAGAATACAACTACTCTCCCTGATATTAATCACCGAAAATCTTTGAGTCGACGCATTCCAATCTTGTGAACTAATTTCTTGAATGTAGATGTTGGCAGTGCTTTTGTAAATAAATTAGTCACATTGCCACTTAAGTATATTTTTTAAGTATCGATGTCAATGATTGCTTCACAAATCTCCATGGTATAACTGTTCCTCTACGTGTAAACACATATCATTTTTGTGATTTAGTTTTATGTATGCCAGAGAAATAACATGCATCTACATATCCTACTAAAGCAGATTTCAATTTTTGAGAATAAAATAATGTCAAATCAATAGTATCCTTTAGGTATCGAAAAATATGTTTAACACCATTCCATTGTCTTTGTGTTGGTGTAGAGCTATATCTTGGAAGGAGACTTATAGAAAAGTTATGTCAGGTCGAATATAGTTTGCAAGATAAGTTAATATTCCAATTGTATTAAGATATGGTCTTTCACAACCAAGAACCTTTTCTCCATATTCAAGTGGACGAAAATGATCATTTTCACATCAAGTGATCGAACATCCATAGGTGATGTCAATAAATGTGCATTATCCATATAAACCGTTTTAACATTTTTTCTATATATGCAGATTGGTGAACAAATAATCATTTTGGGAAATATTCAATTTGCAATCCGAGACAAAATTTATTTTTCCCAAATCTTTCATCTCAAATTTATTTTTCAAATAATTTACAATTTTATTGAACTCTTCAAAAGTTCCAATTAAATTTAAATTATCAACATAAACTGCTACAATTATAAATTCAATATTTATTTTCTTTATGAAAACACATGAGCAGATATCGTCATTTTTATAGCATTCATTTAACAAATATTCATTGAGATGATTATACCACATACATTCAGATTATTTCAATCTATATAATGATCTCTACAATTTAATTGAGAACATGGTTATTGAGCATATATCATTTGTTTTTCGCACTTTAAGTCTTTTAGAGATTTTCGTATATATATATCAAGTTAACCATACAACTAGGCAGTTACTAAATCCATAAGACGCATATTGAGCCTTTGTGACACAATCAAACTAATTAAAAATCTAAAAGTGATGTGTCCATTACAGGATAATATGTTTCTTCATAATCAATTCCTAGTGTTTGTGAGAAACCTTGAACTACGAGTCGGGTTTTGTATCTTGTAATTTCATTATGTTCATTTTTCTTTTGTACAAAAATCTATATGTATCTAACATTGATTACATTTTCAAGTGTTCGAATTACAGGTCCAAACACTTTCCATTTCTCAAGGAATTTAATTCCGCCTGTATGCCTTCTTTTCAATTTGGCCAATCAATTTCTATGTTGACAGTCTTTATCAGACTGTGGTTTAAGATCTTTATTTTGCATAATATCAAAAATCACATTAAATGTGAAAAATATTGTATATAACATCATTATTTCATTCCCATTATTTATGAGATAACATATAATTTATTGTAATCTGATTATCTTCTGATACTTATGATTTTTCAGGAACCATATTTTCAATTTGTATTGATCAATTTTTTCTAATGTTAACTTTGATTGGTTTTTTTCTTGTACTTTTCTTTTTCGGGGTATAGAACCTTTTGCATCAACTGATCGACTACGCTTCTAGCATATTCGAGATTCATTTATTACAACAAATTGTCCTGTTGGGATATCATTTTTTGCTGAAATATTTTATGCTGGTATATATGACTTTGTCACTTTTCTTTTGTCAACAAATACATTGGTAATTGATTTACAACTTTTTGCAAATGAATGACTTTTTGAACCACTTGCTCACATTGATTTTTGCGGGAATCAAAGTGAGATATAGTTGCTTCATTCCGAGAAATCTTACATTTTTTATCAGGATGTATTTTTCTCCCTCCAAAAGTTAGAAAAGTCATTTCATCAAAATGACAATCTATAAAACGTGCAGTAAATAAATTACTCGTTAAATGTTCAAGATACCTAATAATAGATGATGAATCAAAACTCACATAAATTTCAAGTCTTCATTGGGGACCCATTTTACTTCGTTGTAGGGGGTATAATAGGGACTTGAACAGTACAACCAAAAATTCGCAGGTGAGAAATATTAAATTCATGACCAAATGCTAGTTGTAAAGGTGAATATTGATAACATGCAATTGGTCTAATACGAACTAATAACGCAGCATGTAATATGGCATGACCTCAAACATACGCTGATAGTTTTGTTTTTATAAGTAATGATCTAGCAATAAGTTGTAAACGTTTAATAAATGACTCCGCTTGTGTATGGACACGCGCAACCGAATGTTTAATAACAATTTCAATTGATATGCAATAATCATCGAATGCTTGTAATCTAAATTCACCAGCATTGTCAAGTCGAATAGTCTTGATTGAGTAATTGGAGAATCACGCTCGTAATTTTATGATTTGAGCAAATAGTCTAGCAAAAGCTACATTCCTAATAGAAAGTAAGCAAATATGTATTCATCTAGTAGAATAATCAATTAATACTATGAAATAACGAAATGGTCCACATGGTGGGTGTATTAACCCACTTATATCTCTATGAATTCTTTAAAAAAAACTGGAGATTTAATATTGACCTTTGTAGCCGAAAGTCTAATGACTAATTTGTCTTATGAACAAGTTACACATGGATAATCATTAGGTGAAAGAATATTTATTTCTTTAAATGATGTTCATGTGAATTGTTTATTATTCTACGCATCATTATAACTCTTGGACGTTCAAGTCATTATGTCAAAGTATAAAATATTTTGGATCAACGAACTTCTGGTTCATGATAATATTTGATTCGGCCATTTTTATAAATATATAATACATGCTAGATGAGAGTGCATTGATTTTTTCTTTTATCTGCTTCTGGCCAGAGACAAAAGAAGTTATGCAAAAATATTCAATATTATGTCTTACATTGTCTCAATATGATATCTATTGCAGTGGATATCTTTAAAACTAAAAAAAAAAATCTTTTGGATTTGCTAGAATAAAGGCCATCTTAATATATACTTTTGTATTATTTGATAAAATAATACAAGTTTTTTCGAAGCCTTCAACATTATTCGATACACTTGATATTGTATTAATATTATTTTCTACTAACGTGAAATTCAAAAATATTTTTTATTTTGAAAAATAGTATGTGTAGTTGCAATATCAATCAAGCAAGTATCTTGGAAAATCCATCGTGAATCTTCACTAAATTTTGAAAAATTAAGCATTCATGCTGATAACGTGTCGTGAAAAGAGAGAGAGAAAAAAAATAGAATAAAAATCAATAGATTTGTGTATATTATAATGAGAACCAAAACTCTATATTTATAAGACATGATTAGGGATGCAATGTTAATAATTTCTAAGGAAAATTACAGTCATGGTATCAAACCTTTCACTTTTTTGTAGACTTTATCCAAACCTTTCATTTGTGCCACCTACGGCACCAAACTTTTAAACAATTCGCACCCGAAGTCTAAATTGATAGAAACCGTTAGTTTGACCGTTAGTTAACCAATAATTAAATGTTTGGCCAATTGTTGACCAATTTTTAAAGGTTAAATATGTAACTTTACATTAAAATAATTAAATTAAAAAACCTCAAGCTATCGTTCATCTTCCCCCCCCCCCCCCTCAACACCCCAATCATCTTCTTCTATACCTATCAGTCTATTTTGTCCTTACTTTCACTCACTCTATCGATACCACAGTAAGGCGACCGAGCTATCGGATTGGGTCTTACTTAAATGGACAAGGTAGCAATTTTCAATTTCCTTCATCTTACAGGCATGTTCCTCGACGATCTAGGGAGCATGTTCAAGAAAACTATAAGCATTTGAATCGAACATGGCGAGGTTTGAATGATGGTATCAAAGTATGGGATGTATCTGATTTGTCAAATTTGTCTACTAACATCGCTCTAGATCATCAGGTCCAGACCAATTTCTCCCAAGAAAAAATTCTACAACATTTGGAAACAAGAAAGTTCGCTATTTCGAAAGAGGCAAAAGCCACAAACGAAGGGCCTGAAATCTGTATGTTGTGCCAGTGCGAATACGGAGACCATGAGAGCATTGATTAAAGATGCAACTGGTTTTCTCCTTGAATTTGGCTCTTTCGGGTTCATTTTCTCCATCCTTATTATTTTTGGTGATTGATTTTGGTTTGATTGTGGTGGTTGAATCATCCCCAGTGTTAGCTTGATGTTGGTGGTTGACGTTCGGCGATGGCATTTTCTTGGGTGGAAGAGGTGGTAGTGGGGGTGGGTGTGTGTAGGGTGAGTGTAGAAGAAGATGCTTGAGGTGTTGGTGGGGTGGGGTGGAAGAAGATGAATAGTAGTTTTTAAAAAAAATTAATTTTTTTCATATGAAAAACGTAAAGTTACATATTTACCCTTTAAGAATTACTCAACAATTTGTCAGACATTTAATTATTAGTCAACTAACAGTCAAACTAATGGTTTCTGTCAATTTGGACTCTGGGTGCGAATTGTTTAAATGTTTGGTACCGTGAGTAACACAAATGAAAGATTTGGACAAAGTTTGCAAAAAAGTGAGAGATTTGTTACCGTTGCTACAATTTTTCCTAATTTTTAGGGCAAGAGGGGTACAAATATCGTTCACTAATGAACTTAACATTTATAACATTATAAAAATTATTGTAAAATTCTATTCAGTATAATAAATTAGATGGAATTAAAAAAGTAAGTACCAAACTTATTATTATTTTATTTAATAATGTTGGTCAAATTACTGTGTTTAACAGTATAAGCACTATATCAGGATGCAAAATGAATTAAAGTGCAATATCTAACAAGTCATTCTTATTCAAACACAAAGTTTCTCACTATTTGAAATTAAACTCAGCTGTAATCTCTAGTCAAACACACCTGTAATTATCAACCCCACCTCACCGCCCCACCTGTCCCGTCGCCGTTTTCCATTCCTTTATTGTTAAAGAAAGTTATAAAAAACCCTTGGTCACCAATCTTTGAGGGGTGCTTCATTTTAACCACTCAATTTCCATTTTGTTTCAAAGTCAGTACTGAAGTATAATTTAGGGGTTCATTCCTCAGCTTGAAAATGAACTCTTTGCTTTGAGGCTATAATAATCTCCTCTACTTAGTCGGGTTTTATAGAGTAGGCACTTTTTACTAGTGTTGGGTAATTTGCTATGACGTTAATGTTGATAGTGTACTCTCTTCAGATGTGATTTGAACGGATAATACAGCGTTTGAGGAGTTGGAGAAAGTTTTGGAATTCTATGAAAGAAATTTGGGAGCCAGGATTCTGGTTTAATGATTTTTGTTCTTTCTAGTGGCCATAACTTGATCCGCAACTACTTCCAAATCAAGAGGTTTTTTAATGACCCCTTGAATGATATGTGAGATTTAAATGAGTAGCATGACAAGAAAAGCAAAAATATCTCTATCGTGGCTTGAATGTTCCGACATTGATTCCTAACGAATCCAGAGACTCTTCGTTGTAAAAAAAGAGGAAATAAAATGTTCAATATGATATACTTGTATGCATGTGTCTTGGGGTTAAGTTATTGATAAGAGTTCCAACATAAAAATTAATGGTGTTCCTTATGTGGCTATATTCGAGGTTCGTTAGCTGTTTAGTCATACATAATCACGTCTTTAAGTTGTAAAGTCATGTTTACGTGTAAAAAAAAAAAAACTTGAACCTGCATCTTTCTCCATCAATAAAAGCAAATTAACATCAAAGAAGCTAAACTAAAAGCATTAAGTTTTGTGATAGAATTCTAATCTGAGATTAAATTGTAAATTCAACGATGAAATTGGCAAGAAATCAGTTGATTTAGTCTCGTTTGTTCAAAAGTTTTCCTTAAATCAGAGCTTTGTCCCGAGACCTTTACTAATAAGAGTTCTTCTCACTTGACAAACTTATTCTCCCTATACGTGTCTGTATTGAAGAGGTCTCTTGATTCACCATTCTTGAGTTCGATGAAGGAATGCAGTAGGGGCCACACCTTCGCATGTTAAATTGCCCTCATCCACACTGTCCAACCAACAAAGCAAAATAATAGTACTGAGAAAATATATTTTCTAACCAGGAAAATTCTTAGCCCCTGTTTAAATCACATTATTTTTGTTATTCTCATTTTCAACCACACATTCTTCATTAAAATAATATTTTCTATCACATCAATAACTTTTTTTTTTAATTACATATTCCCCATCACATAAACGGTAAAAATACATTGTGAAAATGTGCACCGAATAGGGACTAAGCGTTAAATTTTGTGCATAATTTAACAAAGAAGAAATTTAAATTTTGTTCATAGTTGAGTGACCTCCAGCGGGAAAATTCAACAAATCGAACCCCCTCCCGCACACGGACCCACTTCACGTCAAAATGATCCTCCATTCTCTTTAAGCTTTCGACTCCTACCCATGGAATCATTAACAATGTCACAATGACTCCTCCTCCGAGCAGATCCACATTTACCTCTCTGTTGCTGATTTCTCTGCTGTTTCCCAACTGGGTTTTCGCGGAAGATGATGTAAAGTGTTTGCAAAAACTGAAGAGCTCATTTAATGACTCAGAAGGGAAGCTCAACACATGGAGCTTTTCAAATTCATCGGTGGGTTTCATTTGCAACTTCGTTGGTGTTTCGTGCTGGAACGACCGTGAAAACCGGCTTTTCAGCCTCGACCTCAGGGACTTTAACCTTACAGGAAAAATCCCGGATTCTTTACAGTACTGTCACAGCCTCCAGACCCTGGATCTCGCCGGTAACAGTCTTTCTGGTTCGATCCCACCTCAAATCTGTAATTGGTTACCTTATATGGTCACTTTGGATCTATCCCATAATGTTTTGACTGGTCAAATCCCCTCGGATCTTGTCAACTGTGCGTATTTGAATAATTTGCTTTTAGATGACAACAGATTGTCTGGGAATATACCATATGAGATCTCTAATTTAGGAAGGTTGAAAAAATTCTCAGTTGCGAATAATGATTTATCTGGGAGGGTACCCTCGTTTAAGTATGATTTGTTGGAGCTTGATTTGGGTGGGAATAGTGGGCTTTGTGGGGGCCCTTTGGGTAAATGTGGTGGATTGAGTAAGAAAAATTTGGCTATTATTATTGCTGCTGGAGTTTTTGGTGCTGCAGCTTCGCTGTTGTTAGGTTTTGGTCTGTGGTGGTGGTATTTCACTAAGTCTAATAAGAGAGGAAAGAGTGGTTATGGGATTGGTGGAAGAGATGATGGGAGTGGGTGGGCAGAGAGATTGAGGGCTCACAAGCTTACTCAGGTTATGCTGTTCCAGAAACCACTTGTGAAGCTTAAGTTAGTTGATTTATTGGCAGCAACGAGTAATTTTAGTGCCAAGAACACTATAGTCTCCACTAGGACGGGGATTACTTACAAGGCAGTGTTACCAGATGGATCAGCTCTTGCAATTAAGCGGTTTAGTACATGTAAGATGGGGGAAAAGCAGTTTCGTACAGAGATGAATAGGTTAGGGCAGCTAAGGCATCCAAATTTGGTGCCACTTTTAGGGTTTTGCGTCGTGGAGGAGGAGAAGCTGTTGGTTTACAAGCATTTGTCAAATGGGACTTTGGGTTCCATGTTGAATGGGAATGCTGAAGTGTTGGATTGGCCAACGAGATTTAGGATTGGATTGGGTGCTTCAAGGGGAATTGCCTGGCTTCACCATGGTTGTCACCCTCCGATCTTGCACCAGAATATTAGCTCCAATGTGATTCTTCTTGATGAGGATTTAGATGCTCGGATAATGGACTTTGGATTGGCAAGACTCCTGACTACTTCAGAATCTAATGAGAGTAGCTATGTCCATGGGGATTTAGGTGAAGTTGGATATGTAGCTCCCGAGTACGCAAGTACAATGGTTGCTTCACTTAAAGGAGATTGTTATAGCTTTGGAGTAGTGCTGCTCGAGTTAGCTACTGGGCAGAAACCTCTGGATGTGAGTACTGCCGATGAAGGATTCAAGGGTAATTTGGTCGACTGGGTAATTATGCTCTCTAATTCTGGTCGAATTAAAGATGCTATTGATAAGTGCCTGTGCGGAAAGGGGCATGATGAAGAAATTGTAAGGTTCTTAAAAATTGCATGTAATTGTGTGGTTTCTCGCCCAAAGGATAGGTGGTCTATGTATCAGGTCTATGGATCACTGGAGGGCATGGCTGAGGAACGAGGTTTCTCCGAACGTTATGATGAATTTCCTTTACTATTCGGAAAACAAGAGATCACTAGTCCCGCTTGACTTTGAGAAACTGAAATCTGAGTGAGATGCACATCAGAATGGTGAAACAAACTTCTTGACCATATTTCTGCATACTGAGGTAAGTTCCCTGGAGCAAGTTGTTGATATCCATCCCTATTGGCTTTTGGAAACACATTTCACATTTGCTGGATATATCTGTATAAATAAACTGATATTTGGAGGGAAACATTCTTGTTTGGTTGAAATATTTGGCTAGTGAAATTACTTTTGGTTCTTAATGTGTGTAATATGCCCTTTTCCTAATAGCCATTGATATTTTGCATTGAAGATCATAAGTTGAGTTAAATGTTTCGTTAGTCATTGAAAATATATCTTCATCGTGTTTTACTTATTGAACTTTAAAAATGCTTTCGAGTGATCACTGAAATTTAACACATCGCACTCCATTACTCACTGGCCATGTTTCATCAGTTATGGAATTTTAAAATGTTTTCGAGTGATTACTGAATTTTAACATGTTACACTCCATTCATCACTCACTCACTCATCATGGTTCATTAGTGATTGAACTCATACCTCTTTCACGCTTTTCAAATTGAACTTTAAAATGTTTTCGAGTTTTTATGAACTTTGACCTAGATAAAGAAAATAAATATCAACTAGACAATGAGACTCTCAATTTAAGACGAGAATACTGATATTGCTCAAGAAAATATAATTTCTCTAGTAGTCAAAAGCTATGTTCAAGAGGAAAGAAGAATGCTAATTTTAAATTGACATAAATTTATTTAGATCATAAGCTTTCTTTAAAAAAAATAAAATAGAAAAACTATTTCTTTATTTCAATTGAAATCACAGACCCAAATCAAGAAAATAAAAAATTATATCTCAAACGACAATGAGATTTTCGATTTGCTCCTATTTGACACTCATTTTATTTCTCATTTTTATCTCTTTTTCTTCATTTTAACTACACATTCTATCAATAAAATAATATAATATATAAATCTAAAAATTCTCTTTACTATTTAACTACGCATTCTTCCATCAATCACTATTTCAACATTTATTCTTTTCCCAAGATAGGTGTCAAACACAAGAGTCAATAATATTAATTAAGACTAACAAAATATAATTTTTAGAATTATCACAAAAAATAATGGAAAGAATTTCGAGAGAATTTTTTTGTACACAATACTCTCTATTATGACTTTTTGTTTTTTCTTTCAATTACTTTTATTGAATGTCTTTTATATAAAACATGAGAAATTGTAGCGGCTAACCTTTTTAAATTTTTCAAATTTTACCATAATTTTTAATTTGTGTTAGTAGAGGTCCATAATCTTTCATAAATATGAACATGGAGTCCATCCGGACAGAAACTGTCCATGTAACCTTCAGTTAACCAAAAAAAAGTGGATTTTGACCAATTTTGATCAAATTGAAAGAGTTAAAAATAATAACTTTTTATATTTATCAATATTGACAATTAAAATATAATAAAACTAAAAATAAATAAATAAATAAACTACCCCAATACCTCTACCTCACCCACCCATCTCCATCTTCTCCAACCAACCACACTGATTTTCAGCCATGGCCGACCACCAACACGCTGCCACACTGCTCCGACCATGGCCACCAATGCCACCACCCTCCAACCCCACACCATACCCCATTTTGAACCACCCCAAACAAAAAAACCATTTCAGGGCAGATAAAAATCACCTTCCACCTACCTTCCCAAGGAGTCTGCAACAGAATCAGACTTCGAAACCCAAATGGCAAACTCTATACTCAAATCATTCCTCCCACTTTACATCACCGAACCTATCAAGGCCACCGTGTATATGTCTCACGGTTACAATCTCGACATCCAGTGGCTTTTCCAGAAGATCTGCATCCACTACGCCACCTGGGGATACGCTGGCTAATGGGGATACGCCGTCTTAGCAATCGATCTCTTAGCGACGACTGCTCCGACGGGATCTGGTGCTACCTAGGGGAAATGTATAAAGTGGTTGCCTCCTCTTTGAGCTGTTTCAAGAGCGTGATATTTAGTGATGAGTACAAACATTTACCGGCTTTTCTGTTCGGGGAATCCATGGGTGGACTTGCCACCATGTTGATGTATCTCTAAAGCTTGAAACTTGGATCGGGTTGATTTTCTCCGCCCCACTTTTTGTAATTGGAGAAGATGATGG